>JAKCPI010003456.1:0-23168 GCA_023213315.1 Euborellia annulipes
AATCTCACTTTAATCGGGCATTGCTGATGATGGTGGGGGAGTGACTGGTTTGCTACCCCCCACTTGAGGGGAGGGCTCGCCAGATGGCCAATATGGTTCGCCTGGTTGCCCATCGACAACAGACACCCTGTATATATATATATGCTCCTTTCCAGAAGGCTTCTTTATTTAAATCTGCATGCTAACTCTAGCGTGGCTTTTGTTTATTTCCATATCACAATAGAGTTATTCAAATTCCAAACCTTTATTTATTTATTATTTTATATAACATAAAAATTTTAATAATTTTTTTTTTCTAATGCCTACTTTATAAATATTTTCGCTGTCAAAATGAATCTTCTTTAATTAATTGCGTCACAACATAAGACGATTATGATTTATATATTTGTCATCATATAATTGGGTTGTAAATGTCGTAATTTTGTATTAAAATTAAATATACAAATTATTCACTAGGTTATATGTTTCAAAATAGTTATTAATTATAATATTAAGTGTTAATTTCTCGTTTCTTTCACCTCAAAACTTGTATATCCATCAAAATCTCGACATCGAATTTTTGACATGAATCCAATACTTTCTCTCTCTATATATACATAGGTAAGAGAAAGTAAAAATTTTGAGGTCTTGTTCATTTATTCGATGCCCCATTATTTGAGAACCGTTGATTTGTCATATGATAGTTGTCTCTGTTCTTTTCCGTCTGTTTATTTTGTCAACGGGACTTGTCATCATTAGTTTGATGACTCTCATCATCTTGGGAGGTCGATTAAGATTATTCTATTTACTTCTTCAATCTGTCACGACGCTTCGCTCATCATCGTTCCCCCTTCTTCAGGAAGTGTGTTTATACGGCTAATAAAATGTTTAGATGCGTTTGTGACATACACAGCTAAATATTAGGTTTGCCTCTCCACAAAAAACAAACAAACCATATCAGATATACATACACAAGTACAGTACATATGTATGTATGTAGGAAGAGAAGGAAAAAAAATCTGTATATACAGAGTGACTGAGACCATAAAGTCAGTCTATTTAAGAGTGAAAAGGAGAAATAATCAACCAAAAAAAAAATATGAAATAAGATCTAGGTGATTTGCATTTGCTCCTAGAAGTATATGAATTTATCATCGTTTTTTATTAAAGTAAAAAATCTCAATTAATCTTTTTTTTTCCTATAATCCAAGTTGGAATAGAAATTTTTTATCCTCTGAAAAAAAATCCCCTCTTGTATTTGTATACTCCGAGAGAGTGTAAGTTATTTTTTCTGGGTTAATCAATGAGGCATTTATTCTTGTTCCCCTGTGTTGAAATGTTTTTTTTTTCACAATTTCATGGCTCTCGAAGCGTGTGCACAGAACAATATGAGTATAATAATAGGTCTCCTGGAAGATGCGTCGCCTAGAGGGACAGTCTGGCCCTTCCTCCTGCCAAAAAAGGTCTCCTCGCTTTGACAAGGCCAAATTGCTCTGACATCTATGGTCACAATACTTTTTTTTTTCCTCTTGAATGATCTATTAACTGTCATGTAGTTTAAAGAATTTATTAATCCCGGTATTTTTGAAATATATCTATTGCTCGCTTTATTAGGAGAAAACGGAAGGTGAATTTTTTCTGAGATAACTTATTATTTTCATTTAACAAGTTGGATTTGCTTTGCTGATCCAGTGTCCCCTCCATCTTGAATCAGGGATCTCCTCTTTTTTGTAGCATCGGTATGACCTTCCACCGGTCACTTTATCACAGATGACAGTGGATTCACCAGCAAAATAAATACCACATTAGAAATATAAGACATTTTGGCTTAAATTGTGATTTAGTTTAGCAAATAATATTTCAAAAAGTGTGATATTAATTACAACGTTTCGGCTGCTAATTCATCATGTAGATGCATTTACTTTGAACAATGAGGGTATTATTTACATGCGTGGCTAACTTCGCCTTGCTTACATTCGTAGCCCACTTCACTTCGTTTACAAGGAACGAAGTGAAGTTGGCCCAGTATCCCTTAGTTAATGTTCATTGTTCAAAGTGAATACATGACGACTGCAGAAATAGCAGGCCAAACCTAGTAATTAGTGTAATTAATAACACACTTTTTGAATTATTATTTGCTAAAAAAACCATGATTTAAGACAACAAAAAAGAATGTATTTTATTTCTAATAACAATAATCGTAAGTCTAAATCAATTAATCATATATCACATTGTTAAAGAAAATTAATAGTACTGCGAGTTCGATCGATTATTTAAAATTTATTAACAAAATACCATCATTTTCTTATGAAAATTTCAAGAATAAATGTAGACTCTCTCTTACTCTTTTTGCCTGTTGATTAATCAAGAGAGAAGGTCCATTAAGATGCTGTTGAACCGGAATGGCGTGCTGATGTCTTGCCAATTTTGGCCATCTCTCTCGATGTTATCTCAACCGGGGCGGGGACTTGAACCCGAGGCCTTCGATTGGAGCCGATCACATTCCCGGAATCAATTAAAGTCTGACCACGTGACTTATCGCCTTCACCAAGGCCTTCTCCTTTTCTCTTATGTCCGATCAGATTATAAATTTTTCTATCATCTCTCCATTTGTAATGTAATAACAATATCGGAACGATATTATCCAAGAACAGTTGACTAGCTCTTTTAATTGTTGAAGTTTTTAATTTCTTCTCTGATATAATTATTATAATGCCAATACCAGATTATTTTAACATTGATTATCCCCGCTGTGGTCTATAATACAAAGTTTGTGTTCGAGGGAGGATTTTCTGTTTGGATGCTATGTTATAATAATGATATTTTCTTCATAATGTTTTGGGATAATAATAGTATTTAAACTACAATTGGTAAAATTTCTCACGGTTCTAAATATTTGTCATCTGGAACCGCTTGTGAAGGAGGCAGGCCCTCGTTGTCGATTCGCCATAAATCTATCAACTGCACCAGAAGATGGAACGCGCGTGTTTATTTCTTTATTTATTTATTTGGTAAGTATTCGGTGGCCTGGGCCTGTGATCTCGATTGTAAACGGAAGGAGCCCTTCAAGGGTGTGCTGGCCAATGTCTTGAGGGTCTGGCGCCGCCCGAAGAGACCCAAGGACTAACGGCCTAGGCCGTAAATCAGTCCGACGCGTGCTTCGCGCCGGATGTCCACCCCTTGGTACCCGGGGGTATAAAAATTCGATCTCATAAAAGAATCGCACATTTATGGAATTTCCTACCTAAAAAAAAAAAAAAACAAAACGGTATATTTTTTTTTTTCTTTGAAAAAGACCGTAATTTTTCAAAGATTAAAAAGAATATGCCAAAATTATTAAATACTGATTGTTAGATGAGTTATCCGCTAGAGTTGAATCTTCGATATCTTGAATACATTTTGCTAAAAGGACTAAAATTGTTTCTGTCTCAAACTTTAACTCGGCATCATAGGCCATATACATTTTAAACAAATATAAATATTACGATTCAAATTATTCAGGCACATTTTGGTATCCAAATGATTTAAATAAATATAATATAAATTGACTATGCATCTTATTTCGTCTATGACTGATGTTCGGTCGAAAAGTCAATAAAAAACACAATTTTTATTTTTAAGTTATGTTCTTGTACAAAGATCAGTTTCGATATACAATCATCCTAAGGACCTTAACTTTATAATACATTCAAATATTATTTGTTTGTTCTTCTGTCTAAGATTAATAATTTTTTGCGAGATGTGTTTGTGCTTAAGATTGGGAAAATTGCACCCTCTGGAGTCGAACCAGGATCTCGTTGCTTTTGCGACGGACGGATCCCTTATTTTAAGGCGCCGGCCCAATAAGTGGAGGTCCTGATTCGACTCCAGGGGACGCAATTTTGTCCAATCTTAAGCACAAACGCATCTCGCATATTTGGTATCTTAAACGAAATATTGACTGACCAATGAACAGTCTATTTTGGTTGAAAAAATTCCATTTTTTTTTTAAACAAAGCTCTACCTAGTCAATAATTTTTAGAATTTTTAGAATGTAATCACTTCTGATGATGATAAGTAATTGTCGAAATATGTATCAAGTGTTAATTTTTAATTAATAAAACCTTTGAAACAATTAACCTAGTGTTTAATTTGTATATTTAATTTTAATCAACAATTTTTATTTATTTATTTAATATTTTTATTTATTTAATCTTAATTTGTAAATGACAGACGAACAAACAAATATAATATTTGAATGTATGATCTTTGTACAAGGCAGTTGACCAATAATAACAACTTTATTGATTTTTTGACCGAACATCACTCATAGACGAAAGAAGCTGCGTAGTCAACTTATATCTAATAATCTCGTCCGAATCAGCATACAGATTTAAATAAATTGAACTGCGTAGGATCCGAACCCACTCCCCTTGGCTTGTAGGTTATCAATATTGATATTTGTCAACTCTAACCTCTCGGCCACGATAGGTGGGTTGTTTAAAAATAAATTATCACCAAAAGAGATCTTTAAAGAAAATGTTTATTCTAAAATTCTTTTATCACTGGATTAAACCCTCCAGACAAATAAACAGGGACTTTTTATTTATTTGTTATTCGAATAGTTTCCAAAGTATTGTAGTAATAGAGATCTCCAAGGCGAGAGATATTCCTTTCTTGTGTCCCTTTAGGATAAAGACACCAAAGAAAACAATTTACCCGAGGAATCCCCGTGATGAATAATACAGCTGTTTGTTAGCAGCCAGGAGGAGCCCCTTGGCATTAGCACTGCTAATAATCGCATCGGAGCAAGTGAGGCTGCACTAAGCAGGCCTTTTAGGACCAAAGGGCTCAAGAGACTGGGTGCCAAGCCGACACGAAGCGACGGACCAGAAGAACCACCCTGCCTGCTCTTTTGGCTGCCCCAACGCGGGCCACATCGGGCAGATGGCGTCGTATGCCTCAACGCCCCCTGTTCCCGCCCCCACTATACACATAAAACTTCGTGAATTTCAACAAAAATTTTTTTTTTCAACATCATATCATCTGCTTCTTTTAATGAGTAATCCAACTTTGGCATCATCTGTCATTTAACTTTGCCGATATTTTCTTTTATTTGGGAATAATCATAGAACTCATTATTGCTCTTGCTTTAATGGACACTATAAAAAATACTTATTCTTGATGTCTATTCCTCTGCTTAGCGATTTGGACCATCGACATTCATAGAGATTCATAGCTGATGGAATGGATACTAGGTCATATCAGTCCAATAAAATATATAAATAAATTTTATATATTTTTTATTTAATTAATTTTCTGATCTCAGACCATGCGGTTTCGACCACACTGCTATTTGCCTTCATCAGTGTGGCCGAAACTGCATGGTCTGAGATCAGGAAATTAATTAAATAAATATATCTATATTATAATAAAGCTGAAAAGACGTTTTTTGATTAAGGTACTTCTAGACCACCTAGAGATATGGGGTTTTTTGCATTCGATTCAGAATCCTCTAAAACCAAATAGAAAAATCCAAAATCTTAAAAAAGTTGTACCACTTTTTTTTAAGAGGGAAAAAACTCATTTTTTTCGATGTTTTTTCAAAAATTTCACGATATTTTTTCATTTTTTCGCTCATATCTTCTAAACGGTTAAAGATATCTTCAATATCTGAATTAGTCAATAATCTGCATTAAATTTTGAAAATGACAAACCTCTTTTAACTATTTTTGAGGTTTGTTTACACATATAAATAATTCGTGCAAAAAGAACCTCATTTTTGATGATTTTGCCGCGGCTTCAGTTCATTTTCATTGTTTTTTTGCTTCAGTATTTATTGTCCAATTTCAATAATTTTTTTTGCGAATTGTTCCTCACATCCTATACTTTACGTCAGGTAAATTTCATTTTTTTTCATCAACCCCTTCTATTTAATTTTCAAGTGTGAAAAAAAATAACACGAAAATTTTCATTTTTTGAGATGGTTTTTAAACATCTGTGTCTTTAGACAAGCTAGACAATTGCGGTTTTTTTTATTTGATTCAGTACCATCTGCTGACGACTAGAAAAATCCAAAATCATGAAAAAGTTATACCCCCTTTTTTTAAATTACAAAAAACTCATTTTTAGTCGATTATTTTTTTACATTTTTGGCTATATTTTTTGAATGATAAGAGATATCTTCAATCTCATAATTTTGTATTTTTCTACATTAAATTTGGAAAAGAATGAGACCCTTTGCACTATTCTAAGGCATTGTTTAGCGGCTGTGCAACTTTTGGCGTGTGATACAAAATTTTTTTTTATTAATTTTTTTCATATTCATGGCCATATTTTTTAAACGATTATCAATGTCTTAGATATGATTTACTTTTTATAATCTACATTAAATTTCCTTTAAAACGAGCCCAGTTTGGACCTGATAAGCCTCTATTTAAGTTCTTTAAACTTTTTCTAAAAATGGAAGAAATTTTTATTTTTTGTTTGTTTGTTTGAAGAGTTTCTTTCAATTTTCGCCTATATTTTTTGAATGGTAAGAGATATCTTCAATCTCATAATTTTGTATTATTCTACATTTAATTTGGAAACAAATGAGCCACATTACAGCATTCTCAGACATGGTTTAGTATACTATCTATTCGTCAATCACGAGACAAACTTTTAAGTAGATATTTTTTTTCCGAGATATTTCTATACAATTTTAGCTATATCTTTTTAATGGTAAAAGATATCTTGGATATCCAAAGGTTTTCACATTCTAGATTAAATTTTGTAAAAAATGAATACCATTTAATTTAATTCAGACATTGTTTAGGGTATTTAAAACCACTTCTAAAATGTAAGAAATTTTTTTTTTGTTTGATTGCATTGAATGATCCACATTGCAGTATTCTCAGGCATGGCTTAGTATCTAAAATGAACGAAATTATAGATTATTTCAATTTTTTCTTTAGATATCTTCAAAACATAGCAAAAAAATCATTTTCTATTCATTCCCTCATAGAGCCTTCCACGACCACAACATTTCATTTGGCTCATATTCTTTTTTTTTTTTACTTAGCGCCGGGTATTTTTAACATTCTTCAGACCCGGAAATTTTTCAAACCCTCCCGTACCGACGAAAATTTAGTGAATGAATGAATGAATGTCTAGGAATTTTTTTTTTTTTTTTTAAACATTCACACTTTTTTCTCATTCACACTCACATTCACACATTCTTTCCGGCAACTTAGGCCATTTAAGGCTTTGACGATGTATGATACCCCTGAATCATACATTGTATAAAATTTCTTTTATTTAATAAAAAGTTTTAAATAATACATCAAATAAAAAAAAAAAATTATTTAAAAATATTTAATTTTTTTTACATATTTAAATTTATAATAAATAATAAACTTTTTCAGATGTCAGAAAAAAGAAATATTTTAAAATTGTTTATTTTTAACTTTGCCCATCAACCGTAGGTTGAGGTAAAGTTAATGTAAACGTAAAAAAAAATCGAAATTTTTCTGAAGCTGCCAAAATTCGTTTTGAGGTCCCCTGAATCCATTTAAGTTGTTTTTGGAATGATGTCTGTGTGTGTGTGTGTGTGTCTGTGGTAAATTTTTTCGTCAATGAAAACTCAAAAACTATTTGTTCAATTGTTTTGAAATTTTGCACCCATAAACTAGGTAGAGGCCAAGAAGTGAAAAGCTTTTGCTAAACATCGGACCATTAGAGGGGGGGGGGGGCAAATATTTTTTTCTTACATAACCTATACTTTTTTTTATATATTCAGAAACAAGACTTCCTCCCGAGTAAAATGATATATAATATTTATAACATCGGACCATTAGGGGGAGATCTAGGGGGGGGAAATATTTTTTTCTTACATAACCTATAATTTTTTTATATATTCAGAAATATTCAGAAACTAGAATTTCTTCTGAGTAAAATGATATATAATATGTATACCATCGGACCATTAGGGGGCTCTAGGGAGGGAGGGCAATATATTCTTTTCTTGAATAGTGGGTGGGCAAAGTTGTGCGCTCGGCTTAGTCCGACCCTTTATTTTTTAATAGGGCCTTGCCCGTCCAATTTCATTTGCATGCCCGTCCTCCTAATCAGTTTATTAAAGTGAAATTTAGACTTGCTACCCGCCCATAATTTTTTCATGGTCTTCAAAACCCACAGGCCGGGCAGGGCGAATATTCAATTATTAGTATAAGGGCATTTTATGGCTGGTAGAATTTGTAACAGGAATGAAAGTTAGAAGAAAAATGCAGCCAGAATTTTTCTTTAAATATATATTTCAACAGCTAGCTGACGTTTCGGCTTTGGTTAAAGCCATCCTCGGAGCTGCTGTTAGTCTTCATATACATATATTTTGAATTGTATCCGGTATTAAAGTTAATTTAGGATATAACATCAGGGAAAAAAGTTTTCTGTTCAAGATCAACTTTTCCTTCTTCTATCACCAATACAATATATTTATTTTTTTTGTGCCTAATGTGATAATTGACTCAGGGCAGTACAATTTCATCTAATAGATGAAATCATCAAGCAGTACAATTTCATCTAATAGATGAAATCATCTAATAGATGAAATTGTACTGCCCTGAGTCAATTATCACATTAGGCACAAAAAAAATAAATATATTGTATTGGTGATAGAAGAAGGAAAAAGTTGATCTTGAACAGAAAACTTTTTTCCCTGATGTTATATCCTAAATTAACTTTAATACCGGATACAATTCAAAATATATGTATATGAAGACTAACAGCAGCTCCGAGGATGGCTTTAACCAAAGCCGAAACGTCAGCTAGCTGTTGAAATATATATTTAAAGAAAAAATTCTGGCTGCATTTTTCTTCTAACTTTCATTCCTGTTATTCAATTATTTTAAACTTGATTCAGTCTATTTTCATTTGGGCAGAAATCATATGGGCTTTAAAATTAAGGGGAAAACTACTGATCACGTCCCGAGACGCCGCCCGCCAGGGCCAAGTTGGGAATGGCGCGGCGAAGCCGCGCCTTTCCAACTTGTATATATATATATATATATATATATATATATATATATATATATATATATTTATATTAAATTTGGAAGAGGATGCAGGCAATTAATTGAGCCTCTTTTTAATAATAAACACTCTTTATTGTAACGTTTCGGCCGGGATCAATCCTGCCATCTTCAGCCTTCAAATTTTTTTATACAAAAAATAGAGTTGTCGTTTGATTAAAAAATTTGAATGTGCTCTTTAAAGGCTGAAGATGGCAGGTTTGATCCCAGACGAAACGTTCCATTAAAGAGTGTTTATTACTAAAGAGAGGCGCAATTAATTGACTGCAACCTCTTTCCTATTCAACATATCAGCTACAGCCACGTTCTACTATTCTATTCATTCGTTAATCATCTATATTTATTTATTCTAACTTACAGAGATTATTTAAATTATTTTAACAATAATGGCTTTATTAGAAGCATTATTGAAACCTTCGCGCTCATAAAATACTAAATTATTTATTTTAAACTAATTTCAATCATCATTTCAGTATTCCTTTAGGAATACATAATAATAAAGCTTTTATATTATTTTATTCACTACACGATATACATCTAGTTTTAGTATTCGTTCTCTTCGTTCTTTTTTTTTTTGTCCTCATCATGCCCATTCTCTCTGTTAATGTAGGCTAACAAGGTAGAAGTTAAAATTTGAGTCGCGTGCCTGATGATGTCCCTTGGGAGTTCGTCCATTCCTTTCGGGGTCAGGGGAGCAGAGTTCCCTTGGGAGAATTCCTGACATGGCCTTACTATTTATAGGGAAAGCTTCACCTTGATGAAGACGAGCCAAACAGAATCATATCTTCTTCTGCCTTCAAACTCACCTCTTCACAAACTTGACAATTATTTTTGTGAATAATATAAATTAATTGGGTAGAATGTTTAATTTCTAACAGCTTTTTTTTTTTTTTCAAATAACTGAGGTATAGAATGAGAGAGGTTTAGTTTAGGGAGAGAACTCTGATTGACGAGATTCTCCTCATCTCTTCGGGGTGAGAATGTTTACAACTCGCGTTTGTTTACGTTTCAATAATATTTATGACAATTCGGTGGTCCAGATGAGTGACAATCGCTCTCTTCTCCCTCTCTCGCTCTCTAAACAAGCACTGATGCGTCAGCAGCATCGTTACAGAGCTTTTATTTTAAGAACATCCTCACTATTACATATTCGCATATTTTTTTGTCAGCCGGATTTAAAAAAAAAAAAAATCAAAAAAACTTCAAATTTCTTTTATTTTTTTTTTCTAAAACACTTGAAATTGATTGAGATCTCCTTAGTCAAAAAATAATTTTTTAGACAAACTTTTTTTTTTCATGGTGCTTTCGTCTTTCGTATTAAAATAAAACGTTTACCTGAAGCTGGTTTTGAGCTTTATAAGTCATGTAAATTTTTAATTTTTTGTCAGGTTATTTGCTTCTTGAATGACAATTAATGCTTAAAAAAAAATGTTTAAAATTTTAAAACTATTTTTATTTCCATATATTTTATTTATTTTGTTTTATTTTTATTTGTTTAAAGGCCTTTTTCGGCATCTGAGGCCATTTAGGTCTGGGTATACCCGACCCTATTTATTTCAATTGGTTGATTGATTATGGCTTGCACTAATCTAATGTAAAGATTTTTTGAAACAGCGACAACATTCAGAATGTGGTTGTAACGTACGTTACTTTTTGATGTGAGCTGCTTCAACCCCCCTTCCCCACCTTCCTCGTCGCAGATTCAGATTTATAAATTATAAAAAATATTTGAAATTCTTTAAAATCTATTCATATTCAAGGATGGGGATTACCTCTCAGAACATAAAAAGTCCCATCTCCGCGAAAAAATTTCCTATCTACGGCCTTGCTTGTAAACATAATTTGAAGGTCTATTTTTGCTATTTCACTTTTAATAAAACTAAAAGTCAGGAGTGTATAAAAGTATATTCGATTGGTGAAGAACTCTGGCTGTAGGCTTAATGGTGAAGCAGTCAGAAAAACAAACATGACATGTACCATCAAAAGAAAAGATATTGGACAATATGGCGGCTACCTGCCATAAGGCTCAAATGCCAGGTAGCCGCCATATTGTTCAAAATCTTTTCTCTTGATGCAGGGCCGGAACTAGGAAATTTTTTTAGGGGGGGCAAAATTTAATTTTCCGCCCCCTCCTTAAAATTTTCTATACAAAACTCATATCATTTTACCTTTTTTTTTAGTAAATCTTTCTTTAATTGCCGCCCCCTAATATCTGCCGCCCGGGGCACACGCACCCACTGCCCCTCCCTAGATCCGGCCCTGTCTTGATGGTACATACTCAATTTTCGCCCTCATGGCTTAAGTTTCAAGGTCTAGGCCATCTTCAGAGATTTGGCTGGCAATAATCTAATCTGTAGATTTTTTGAAACAGCTCAGAGCAAAACGTGTAACGTACGTTACAACCACATTCTGAATGTTATCGCTGTTTCAAAAATAATTCATAGATTAGATTATTCCCAGCCCGCTCTGAAGATGTCATAGACCTCGGGCTGAAACGTCAGCTATGAGGGCGAAAATTAAATAAAAGATAATTTGGCTGCACATGTGTTATTTCTCTTATATATATATGTTAATATATAGTAAGATAATTGGATTCATGTCAAAAATTCGATGTCGTGATTTTGATGGATATACACGTTTTGAGGTCCCCTGAATCCACAAATTGTGGTTTTCGCGACATGGTCTTTCTGTAGTAAATTGAAAAATTAAGAAATTATAATTTTAAGATTTAAGAGTTGATGATGATTATCAACAAGCCTATATTTTGAAATCTAAAAGTGAAATCAACCCCCGCTTCTTTATTTGACTGATTTTATGTCTCATCATAGAATAAATAAAAAAAAAAACTTGGATCAATATTTTTAATCAAGTTTTATTTATTTTTGAAATGTCGATTAAAAAATGCACTTTCTCAAATATATTTATACAATTTCTTCTTATTGAATATGTAACAAAATTTCAAGATCACTTGATCTCCAGAGGGTCTGCCTCCTCCCCTTCGGATAGAAAAAATATTAATATTATGATTTTAATCACACAAAGGTTCTTGCTAATTTTAATCAGGAACTAACATATAATTATTACTCCCTATTAACCTCTCTCCTTGAATTCGCCACTGACTTTCCTGCAAAGAGTCTAAGAACTCCCCAGGAAAAATATTCATAACTAAGATTAAACAAAACATTGATTAGTTCTTATCCGAATCAATTTAATCCAAGTGAAAAATTTAAGATTATATTTTTGTTTCATATACATTAAATAAATTATTTTTGATCTAAATCAGGGGTGCCAAATTAAATTATTACATAAAGGCTTTTTTTTGCCTCCGGAGACGTTTCGAGATATATTTAATGTCTTATCATCAGTCCGTATCGAAATATAGTACAAAAAAGGTCATTAATTGTACAGCATAGACCTATCGATACTAGGAAATTCAAAGGTCGTAAAGGACAAATTGCTACTTTTCAGGAGAGCCTAAAAACAAAAACATTTTCCCTCTTAACTTTTCTGACCTTAGTACTACTGTATTTTAGTTTTTGAAAGGCCCTTCTCAGGATTTCTAATCCTTTTTGACAAATTTTCGCAGTGTTAATTTGAAAAACACTATATACCCAAATAAATTCCTATGATTTCTCAAATATCTATAAAAAATTTAATGGCGTAAAAAAACACTTTTTTTGAGATAACACAATTTTAATTAGACTGTTTTGTTAAGCTCAAAAAAGCATTTAAAAAAGCTGGACATTCCTGTATATATGTCGTAGACAGATCGTGAAATTAGACAGTTCATGAACTGTCTAGACATTTCATGAACTGCAGCCAGATCGTGTAATGGTCAAACAGTTACATGATCTGGCTAAAAATTTTAGACAGTTCATGAAATGCAATTGGGCCTTAGACAGATCGTGTAATGCTCGAGAATTACATGAAATGTCTAAATTTTTTAGACAGTTCATGAACTGCCTAACAGCAGTTTTGCCGATTGTGTACTGTTGTAAAGCAAATAAAGATCTCGAAAAAAGTCAATTTTTTTCAATATTATTATTATTATCGATTACTAAATTTTCCAAATCTTCCTCACTTTGTAAATCTTAAGTTAAGGTGCGCGTCTCGGGGTTCTAATTTTGGGAGATTCCAGCGGCCACAAATTTGAAGCTATCTACCTCAATTTTTTTTTAAATAAAGCTATTTAAAATGTCTACAACTTATAGAAGCCCTTTTTTTGATTTTCGAAAAAATATAATTTTTTTTTAGATTTATTGCATTAAATTACAAACAGTACACGATCGGCAAAACTGCTGTTAGGCAGTTCATGAACTGTCTAAAAATTTAGACATTTCATGTAATTCTCGAGCATTACACGATCTGTCTAAGGCCCAATTGCATTTCATGAACTGTCTAAAATTTTTAGCCAGATCATGTAACTGTTTGACCATTACACGATCTGGCTGCAGTTCATGAAATGTCTAGACAGTTCATGAACTGTCTAATTTCACGATCTGTCTACGACATATATAACTCATTTTTGCTATTTTGTCAATTACGACCTTTTAATTTCCAAGTATCGATATATAGGCTACATATAAAAATTAGTTATAATGAATAAGCCTCGAAGTGACTGTGAGAGAAAAAATTATCAATATATTGAGAAAAATATAATATTCCTGTATATAATCTCAATATATTGATGATGGGACACTAAATATATCTCGAAACTTCTCCGGAGTCGAGAAGCAAATAAAGACTTTTTTTATTTGTCTGAACCTGCCCACTGATTTAAATCATACTCACAGCCTCCAAATTTCATTTATTTTTTTTATTTAAACGTTTGGATTTTTGGGACCTTGTGTGAAAAAAAATATTGGCCCGCGAAAGGCCCGATCAGATTTTTTTTAGGATTTATTTACTTTTTAGCTCTCACTGTACGTAGTACTAATGGAGAGAGCTTATGCAGAGATTCCGGTGTCCGTCTTTCTGCCTGTCTGTCTGTCCGTACGCATAAAAAGTACGGTCTGAACTAAAGATCGTAGAAAAATAATAATTAGGCCTACATTTACGTATTCAGCATAAAAAACTGGTTGAGGAAAAAATACGTTTCGGTCCCTAGGACTTCCGGTTTTTTAAATATTTAAAATTTTTTAATGTTTTCCATTTGTTTACATTCATCAGAATGTAAATAAATGTGGCCATTTTTTTCTTAAATATGGAGAAATAACCTATATTAAAATGTTTAATGTCAAGAAAATCCACAGTGAGAGCGCCCCTTTGAATTTACTGCTGTAAATTCTTTACTACTTTTTTATTTAAATTTATTCATTCATTAAAATTATATATACAAATTGAACACTAGGTTATTTGTTTCAAAGGTTTTATTAATTAAAAAATTAACACTTGATACGTATTTCGACAAATTCTTGTCATCATCAGAAGTGATTACATTCTTTTTAATTAATTTTAATTATTAATTAATTGTCGAAATACGTATCAAGTGTTAATTTTTTAATTAATAAAACCTTTGAAACAAATAACCTAGTGTTTAATTTGTATATTTAATTTTAATTTACAAAATGTTTCAACGAGTACCAACGGTCGAAAGTTTAAATCTTATTATTCATTCATGTTGAGGTTCATTAGACTTATATTTTGACTTGTTAGTATTAATGTAAACAAATCTGGATTCCAAATCGGACAAAATCTGAGATATTCACTCTGGGCTCGATATTTTTTCGCGATAAGGCCCAAATAATCCAAGTTATAGAACATTCTTTCAAGGAAAGGAAAAGTCAAATAGATCCCCAAAATAGCATTGGGGTTTCCCAAAAAAATACCACACGATATATTCCTTTCTATTGAAGATAATAAAGAAATAGTCGGTTTTATTTTTTTCACAAACATCTAATCAATTTTCCTTGAAAATTTTGGAATAATCTTCTTGAAACTTAATTTATAAATTAAAAATTGTTACATTGTTCCGCCGGTTACGTTTTTCTATTAAGTAACTGTCATATACGATCCCCGTAATGCTTCTTGTCGCATATATTTCTCTGTAGTGAGATTCTTTTGCAACGAATGATGTTTTTGAACCAGTAGGCAGTGAAAGACAACGAGTGAGGTTGAGGGGCGGCGCTGCTGGATCGATGCCGGGCGCGGCCATTACGTCCCTGCTGATTGGTCAAACTGCATAGGCGGGACTTGTATTTAACCAATCGAGATAGAGAGAGTGGGGGGTGGCCATGGGGCGGGCAACTAGTACCGTCAAGGAGCCCACCAGTCCCGACCTGGCCTCGGTCGCGTGCGCGTCGTACTGTGCGTTAATCCAAGTTGCGTGTGAGTGCAAGAAAAAAAAAAAGAACGTGAAGGGAAAGAAGTAGCGCCTCCGGGACAGAGAGAGATCAA
This sequence comes from Euborellia annulipes, assembly GCA_023213315.1. Classification (NCBI taxonomy): domain Eukaryota; kingdom Metazoa; phylum Arthropoda; class Insecta; order Dermaptera; family Anisolabididae; genus Euborellia; species Euborellia annulipes. The sequence continues at coordinate 15,426 of JAKCPI010003456.1, forward strand.
GAAATTGAAAAAAAGGAACGAAGAAAATTACTACGTCTAGACGAGAATAAGTGCTGGGGTGGTTGTGCGTCGGCACGGCAAATTGGCGGCTGCAGCGGCAGCAGCAGCGGCAGGCGGCTGGACCTGGTGCCGAGCCGCCGGCCCCGAGCGAGGGGGGTGCCGGGCTTGTATTCAGAAGACGGCTGTCGTCTGCAGAGGCGCCTCAGCAGCCACCCCCGCTGCGGCTGCTGCAGGCGGGGACGCCACCCCTCCATGGACCCGCAGCCCCAGCAGCCGCAACCGCACAGTAAGCCTTTTCTTCGACTTTTTTTAGGCTTCTACTTTTTATATTTACACCACCTCTTGGCTTTATACAAAACACTAAAAAAAAATACTAAAGAGTTTGTGCATATTCTCACTAAATTAATTTTAAACCGTCTTCATTCCTTTCAAACTGATTAAGTTTATAATTGCTTCAAGTTGTGACTGTGATGTGTGATTATAATAGACGGTTGGAGATATCAACCAAATTGGAATGCTCGAGGTTCATAATTCCCAATAACTGAAGATGGCTAAATAAATTGAGGCTCGAAACGTCTTTTTCCGGGAATTTTATTGAACCTCGAGCATTCCAATTTGCAGATATCTCCATCAGTCTATTATGATTAAGTTTATTGTGAAAAAATTAGTCCTTCAATTTTAAGATTTATTTTATAATTTATATAGAAATTGTATTTTATAATATTTGATTTGATATGATGACTAAAAAAGTCTTTATTCGAATTTATCTTTGATATTTAAATTAGAAGATATTTGCAGTGAAGCATAGCGAAAACTCGGGTGGGTGGCCCCGAAAAACCAGCCAGTGGAACGTCACCCGGTTGCAAAACACCACCAAAATTTTTTAATATATATTCTGTAAACACCTAAATATATATTTGACAATTACAACTCTAGTATAAAACATTTCTATAAATATTTTAACGATTTTAACCCGTTGAACCAATTCTAAAAATGTCTTATTTGTTCCAATAATATGGGATTTAAATTATCCACTGTGTCAAAAAGAAATAAAGCTTAAGAATTTCATTTATTATATGAAAATGGAACCAATTAATATACATACAATTCTATATATGGTTGGATTCCTCTCAATTTAGGCGGCCTAATTGGGGTTTGGGACCAAGCCACTCCCCCTTCAGGCAAGTGTTTTAATTAGGAATATGAACGATTTCAGGATGTCTGAATATTCTCTCAAAAGATTTCAAAAAGTTTTTTTTTTTTTTTTAACACTCACACTTTTTTCTCATTCACACTCACATTCACATACACACATACACACTGTCTTTTCGGCAACTTAGGCCATTTAAGACTTTAAACAATACTCGAATGTTTAATATATCTATTGGGGGGTCGAGGCATTCGGATTTTTGGATACCAAATGGCTTAAATAAAATCATCGGACTGCCTGGGGTCCGAACCCGCGACTTTTGGTATACGAGGCTAGCACTCTAACCCCTACACCAGGCCCCGAGGGCTCAAAAAAGTTTATAGAGAGAAAGTTTTAATTTTGTATTTTTTCTCGAGATATTTCTAATTCTATTGTTTTTAAATTCACTAATCATAAGTCTATCTATCACTATAATTTAATTATTTATCAATCCTTATTATGAACGTCTTTTTAATTACTCCTTCGGACCCTCATTTGACACAAAAATTTGTCCGAAAATAAGAACCCCATTTTAATTTAACAGCGTTATTCGAGACTAAAGATCAATGTTAGGAAACAAAATAAAAGTTTTCAAATACTAGATCCGTTTTTTTTTATTTTTATTCTCCTAATAAATAAAAAAAAAACTCAAATGAGACTCGTATTTTCGGACCGAGGGAGTATCGTTTTTATCACAATACTTGACATTTTCAGAAAATATTCATTTGAGGGTTAGAATTCAAAACCTAACTGCCACACAAATTTTCAAAAAAAAAAAATAAAATAAAATAAAAAAAAATGTATATTTCATTTTTATTTTATTTATTTTATTTTTATAAATAAATAAATAATCAGTATATTTGAAATAATAGGGCCTATCTGCCAATTATTATTATATTACTTGCTCTTACCTATATATGTTATATGGCTATATATTGAAAGTATTGGATTCATGTCAAAAATTCGATGTCGATATTTTGATGGATATACACGTTTTAAGGGTCTCCTGAGTGCGAAAAAGTGGTTTTCGCAACATGGTCTGTCTTGTGTGTGTGTCTGCTGTGAACAAAATATCTCAAGAACGAAAAAGAGCTAGGAGGTTGAAATTTTATATTTAAGTAAGGCACCCCCCTGGCATGTGACACTAAGCTTTTGAACAAAATCGGCCCAAAAGTACTAGTGCTTTAAATATATACTAAACTTTTTCAGTTTTTTTCGATATTCTCAAAATTCGCTTTAACGATTTTGATTATAATTCAAAAATCAATTATTTTTTAGATGCTCTTTCAAATGTATATTCTCATTTTGCTCTTAAAATTGTTTGAAGCACACTTTGCTCTTGTACTTCATAGGAAAAATAAGAAAAGGTTGCCATGGTAACAAAATATAAATATTTTCCCATGTTTATAAATTTTACATCTTGAATTCTAATATATCGGTGGAAACTAAATATATCTCGATCACAAAAAAATCTGGCGTGACAAGCACAGAAGACAACTTTCGATTACCGAAGGTAATAGAAAGTTGTGTACTGTGCGACCAGTCACACCAGATTTTTAGAGTGATAATATTTATTGCAAAAAAAAAAAAAATAATTTTTTACATTTGGTAATATTATTTAATAGAAATTTAAAAGAGACATTTAATAAATATTTAATAAATAGCTCGTTGTATTTTGTGATAGCTTTAAAACATTTTTTTTGAATTACCTAGACCGGGTAATTTTATTTCGTGAATGTAAATTTTATTTTCTCAAAAATTATCAATTATTTTTAAAACATCTCGTTTAAATTTTTATTTTCTACATTCATCGAACCGTAGTTTTGAAACTCTTCGAGAGTTATTCTAAATATTAATTTCAGTCTATATTAATTAAAACAATTACGAAAAAGATTTTTAATAATTAATCAAATGAAATTTTATATTTACAGCAAACAAAATTGATAATTTCATAATAATGAGATGAAATTTATTCAAGTATAATTTTAAATAAACGAATAAATGAAATAGCATATTATAAATTTATAATTATAATGTTTAGCGATTCATTTAAAATTAAAAACGGGGTAAAAAATAATAATTAGTAAATACTGTATGTCACAATGAATAAATTAAAAATAAATAAATTTGTTTAGAATAAATTAAGAATATTTAATTAAATATAAAAATAAATAAAGTTTGTATAATTTTATCTAAAAAATAAATTTTTCCCCAACTAATCACTGTCACAAATAATGATGACTTTTATTATTTTTCTATATCTGAATTTTGTTATCAGTCAACACTTTATAAATTGGAGTGCAATTTGCTTAAAAAAAAAAAAAAAAATTGGGTTAATTTTGAAAATAAAAAATATTTTCAATAATTATTTTTCGCTTTTATTGATAATTATTTTTTATAATATAGATTATATTTGATTTGATAATTTGATGGGTTCGCCAAAAAACGAGCCAACCTTCAATCTGAAAAAATTCTAAAATTTAAAATTAAATAAAAATTTTTTAATCATAAGATAATACATAATATTATTATGATTATTATTATTATTAATACATATTTTTTTTTTGTTTTTAGAAATAAATAAATTTTCTATCTTCATGTCTTCGCAAAAATATCGCTTATAAATAGATCGCAATAGTATCAAATTATTGTCACGTTATTATATTGTCAAATGTCCAAAATGTTTATTAGCCATTATTATTTTGTAGTCATAGTTAAAATATTCTAAGTCACTTTATTTATTCGATTTTTTTATAGTATTTTCTTATCAAATTTTTTATTATTAAATAATCAAAGTTGTAATTTTAGTTTTTTTTAATAAATAAAAATCCTAGATAATTTAAAAAATAAGGTAAATAAATTTCAAATAGAAATAAGAAAAATAAATATAAAAAAAATATTCGGTGTTAAAATAACTATTATATTTGTTGCATAGGTTGTACTTGGTGGCACTGTAAGAAATAATGCATCTTTATTTTTAGAAATTTGTATTCTCAACATATTTGATGTAGTTTTTTTTCTTTTAATCAGAAGATTCAAGTTTATTTAGGAATAATTCTACACGATTTGTGCAATTTTTTTGGTTTTGGAGTTATTGATTGATTAAATCAGAAACTGATGAAATATTCTCGACGTTGTCATTTCGCACATACTTAAATGGTTCTTATACTTTTGAAAGCACAACTTGATACTGTCTATATATGAAAGAAAAAACATTTCTCCTTTTTTCGATTGCAGAGACGATTTTGGAATTCTTATTTTTACCTACCATATTTAAAACAAAAGTAAAATATGCATCTAAAAATAATGTTGATTGGAAAATACATTTGTTAAAAATATCTCAACAGTTCCTATTACTTTCTCTTATCCTATTTACACTGTAAAAAAAAATATGAATTTTCAATCATTTTTCATATACAAGGTTGAAATTTTATATTCAAGTTAGGCACCCTCCCAAGGGTTGAAAATAAACTTTTGAACATAATCGGCCAAAAAATAAAAATAAACTAAATTAAAAAAGCAAAAATTAATTAATTTCTCCAACCCATTTCAAATGAAATGTTTAAATCCTACTGAAAAGTTTGTTTTTATTTTTTAATGATATAATTATTCATTTTCTAAAAGATAAAAGCAACACCGAAACGTTACTTTCGTATTAATAATAATATCAGTCTTCTTATCCTCTTGTCGAGTCATTTCCCAACTTCAATAAATTCAGATTATCTGAAAAAAATGTGACGATGCATATAAACTGTTTTTTTTTTTTTTTTTTTCTTCAAAATAGGATTATATTTTCTCCTTAAGGATTTAATCCCTTTTAGAGAGATGATATTTTTATGGTTGAATTTCTAACTTTTTTTTAATTGATGAAAATTCTACATTTTATTAAAATTAATTAATTAAATTAAATTCTTTAAATGGATTTTTTTTTTTAAGAGGGAAATTTATTTAAGCACAGCATTAAAAAATATCGGATTTCGTTAAAAAAATTGTTTTTATTTATTAATTAATCCAGGCATACAAAACTCATGCCGCAGCATTTATTTTTCTTCCAAAATTTCGAGTTTACAATTTAGTTTAGGGCTTCTTGTGCCAGGTTCGGTTCCCGTTCCATACGAGAAAAAATTTATTTCAATTGAATTGGCTACCAAACATTTGAAATAAATAGGGATGGTGTTTAAATGGACTTAGATACCAAAAATGATCTTAAAACAAAACAAAAATTGGTAGAAACAATTTACTTTTATTTTTCAAACAAATTTTTAAAATAATTTGTTTTATTATTATAAGATCCGAGTTTATCTTTTTATTATTTATTTAAAAGATGTGTACAATAAAGATACATTAATTCTAATTAAATTATATTATGTACTTTTAATCATTTGATCATTCGTTTTTTCGATATTCCATTGATAGAGTTCTTCCGGTGGAATTTTATATAAAAATTATTTAATTTTTTGATTGCATTACGAGATTAAAGAAAAAAATAGATAGGCCCTAAATATGTTTCATAAACATAAAAAAGGATTCTAAATTTTAAATTATTATTATTATTTCAATACAGAGAAAGTCTATAATACATTTTAGAGTTTCAACCAAGGGTACTTTGATTATTGAGTTGTCTTGTGCTCGGAATCAGTGATCGCTTCTTCTTTCGTACGATGAAAATTTTCTAAATATTATTCGCAAAAAAAAATAATCGATTATTTCGATTTTTTTCATAATCGATTATTTTCGGGAAACATACGTTTGAAAAGATGGGATGAGACTCGTATGGTAAAAAAAATCAAATGATTTTCACGAGAGAGAAAAAACAAAAATTTTCGCAAGAGGAAAAAAAATTTTCGTTATACTAAAAACAAAAATATTTTTGCGAGAGGGGAAAAAAAGGTATAATCGATTATTTTTCATAATCGAAATAATCGATTATTTTTTTCAATAATCGAACACCCTAATGAGGAATGTTGATTAGAAAAATTTAAAAAAACAAATATTTTTTTTACACTTTTTTTTTTACAAACCTCCAAAAAAAAAAAATTTGGCAAAAATTTTGCGCCACGTGTCGTCAGCGCTGGTTTCAAATCCGTCAAAAAATATCGTAACTCAAAGTGTTAGTACGGGAAGCGAGTCTTTTACATCTGCTCCAAAGGATATTTTTTAAAATAAAAAAATCTAGTGTAATTGCCCGCACAGCACACAACTTTCTCTTACACTTTGGCAAGAGAAAGTTATGTACTGTGCTTTCAAACCAGATTTTTTTTGGGCCGAGATACATTTAATTGCTCTTAGCACTTTAGTTTCAAACTTGGCCACTCTATGATTCATAGATGGCGCCGAACGCTACGATGTTTCCACATCATTAAAGTGTACTTCAAATGATTTCCACGAAAAATTTCACTGGATATACTTTTTAAAGAGCATCTAAAAAATAACTCATTTATGAATCTTAAACAAAATCGTTGCAACGAATTTTGATAAAATCGCAAAAACTGAAAAGTATATCAGTAAAGTGTACTTCAAACGATTTCCAAGAAAAATTTCACTGATAAACTTTTTAAAGAGCATCTAAAAAATAATTCATTTATGAATTTTAAACAAAATCGCTTTCGCAACGAATTTTGAGAAAATCGCAAAAAACTGAAAAAAGTACATCAGTAAAGTGTACTTCAAACGATTTCCAAGAAAAATTTCACCGATATACTTTCAAAGAGCATCTAAAAAATAATTCATTTATGAATTTTGAACAAAATCGTTGCAATGAATTTTGAGAAAATCGAAAAAACCAGGAAAAGTACATCAGTAAAAGTACTAGTACTCTTTGGTCGATTTTGTTCAAAAGCTTTGTGTCACGTCCCATGGGGAGTGCCTAACTTAAATATAAAATTTCAACCTCCCAGCTCTTTTTCGTTCTTGAGGATATTTTTGTTCTAGACCATGTCGCGAAAACCACTTTTTTGAATTCAGTGGGACCTTAAAACGTGTATATCCATCAAAATCTCCACATGAATAGAATACTTTCTCTCTAGATATTTCGTATATAGGGTAAGAGAAAGTAAAAATCCTTCTTACGCAAGAACATCACTTCGATAATTTAATTATAATTACTAGACAATATTATAATATTTAGTACAATCCAGATATTTTTTATGAAATATATTGTACATACTCGATTCATAAACATTTTATGAATGAATATAAATGTTTTTAATGAATTTCTTTGGTTGTCGCTTGTTTCTTATATTTCTGTCCGTTCTTATTCCCAAGACACCATCAGATCGATACCTGAGGGCGATTCGTGCCCCTTAGGGCTCTTTCCTTCTCTCTTCCCCTCTCTTTATTAACCTCACTTACTACACTTTTAAACACAAATCAGTCTATTTATTTAACATCAATTTACTTTGCGCTTTGACGTTGTTTTTACAAATAATTAACTCATATATAATTTTTTGTAGATCATCCCTTTTCGGTGCGCTGCTCTTTTTTGTCTGCCTAGACCATAAATAGCTCTTCTCCTTCTCTTTCTCTCATTCTCGTTAATATGCATTGATTGTCCG
>JAKCPI010003457.1:0-26630 GCA_023213315.1 Euborellia annulipes
TTTATCATTTATTTACTGTTTTTGAAAATGATTAAATAGTTAGAGAATTGAGGTAATATTTATTATTAAAGCACTTCTAATTTTATAATTTGTTATTTTAAATTATGAAATATAAGAAAGAAAATCTGGTGTGACTGGTCGCACAGCACACAACTTTCTCGTAATTTGCATTCTATGCTTGTCACACCAGATTCTTTGCGTCGACACATACCGTATACGGTATGTGTCGACGCTAAATATATATATTTAGTTTCCGACAGTACGCTACATTTTTTTTTTTAACTTTTATTTAAGGCCTTTTTTGGCATCTATGGCCATTTAGACCCCGTCACTATTTTTTTAAATTGATTAGTACGGTACAGTGAGCGCCACAATTAAGTCCCCACCTGGGAGCTAGAGCCTTAAGTATATGGTATATAGTGAAATAATTTTAAATTTGAAAAGGTAAAATAAAATAATCTGCACTAGATTTTACTTTACCTTTTTGGTCATTAAAATTATTTCACTATATACCATATACTTAAGGCTCTAGCTCCCAGGTGGGGACTTAATTGTGGCGCTCCCTGTACTAGTACTCTGACCGATTGTGTTCAAAAGCTTCGTGTTACTTGCCATGCTACGTACAGTGAAGGACAATATTAAGTCCCACCCATGCGTTTTTTACTTGTGATTATTTCATTGTTTTTAAAAATTTCGACATCGAATTTTTGACCTTCTCTCTCTATATAGCTATTATATATATAGAATAGGCTATTATTAATATAGGCCTACATAATTGTTCAAAATTGTAGAGGATTTCTTAAAAATTAGGATTAGGATTGTCTTAATCTACAAATGTACTGTATGTTTTTTTTGAACTGTTGATCTAATCGAATAATCTCGCTTTAATCGGGCATTGCTGATGATGGTGGGGGAGTGACTGGTTTGCTACCCCCCACTTGAGGGGAGGGCTCGCCAGATGGCCAATATGGTTCGCCTGGTTGCCCATCGACAACAGACACCCTGTATATATATATGTTCCTTTCCAGAAGGCTTCTTTATTTAAATCTGCATGCTAACTCTAGCGTGGCTTTTGTTTATTTCCATATCACAATAGAGTTATTCAAATTCCAAACCTTTATTTATTTATTATTTTATTTTATAACATAAAAATTTTAATAATTTTTTTTTTTTCTAATGCCTACTTTATAAATATTTTCGCTGTCAAAATGAATCTTCTTTTAATTAATTGCGTCACAACATGAGACGATTATAAATTATATATTTGTCATCACATTATTGGGTTGGAAATGTCTTAATTTTGTAATCAAATTAAAATTAAATATACAAATTATTCACTAGGTTATATGTTTCAAAATAGTTATTAATTATAAATGAAGTGTTAATTTCTCGTTTCTTTCTTGAGATATTTTGTTCACAGACAGACAGACAGACAGATCATGTCGCGAAAACCACTACTTTGGATTCAGGGGATCTCAAAACGTATATATCCATCAAAATCTCGACATCGAATTTTTGACATGAATCCAATACTTTCTCTCTCTATATATATATTGGTAAGAGAAAGTAAAAATTTTGAGGTCTTGTTCATTTATTCGATGCCCCATTATTTGAGAACCGTTGATTTGTCATATGATAGTCGTCTCTGTTCTTTTCCGTCTATTTATTTTGTCAACGGGACTTGTCATCATTAGTTTGATGACTCTCATCATCTTGGGAGGTCGATTAAGATTATTCTATTTACTTCTTCAATCTGTCACGACGCTTCGCTCATCATCGTTCCCCCTTCTTCAGGAAGTGTGTTTATACGGCTAATAAAATGTTTAGATGCGTTTGTGACATACACAGCTAAATATTAGGTTTGCCTCTCCACAAAAAAACAAACAAACCATATCAGATATACATACACAAGTACAGTACATATGTATGTATGTAGGAAGAGAAGGAAAAAAAATCTGTATATACAGAGTGACTGAGACCATAAAGTCAGCCTATTTAAGAGTGAAAAGGAGAAAAAATCAACAAAAAAAAATTATGAATTAAGATCTAGGTGATTTGCATTTGCTCCTAGAAGTATATGAATTTATTAAACTCTGGTCATTGTTTTTTATTAAAGTAAAAAATATCAATTAATCTTTTTTTTTACTGTAACCCAAGTTGGAATAGAAATTTTTTATCCTCTGAAAAAAAATCCCCTCTTGTATTTGTATACTCCGAGAGAGTGTAAGTTATTTTTTCTGGGTTAATCAATGAGGCATTTATTCTTGTTCCCCTGTGTTGAAATGTTTTTTTTTCACAATTTCATGGCTCTCGAAGCGTGTGCACAGAACAATATGAGTATAATAATAGGTCTCCTGGAAGATGTGTCGCCTAGAGGGACAGTCTGGCCCTTCCTCCTGCCAAAAAAGGTCTCCTCGCTTTGACAAGGCCAAATTGCTCTGACATCTATGGTCACAATACTTTTTTTTTTCCTCTTGAATGATCTATTAACTGTCATGTAGTTTAAAGAATTTATTAATCCCGGTATTTTTGAAATATATCTATTGCTCGCTTTATTAGGAGAAAACGGAAGGTGAATTTTTTTCTGAGATAAACTTATTATTTTCATTTAACAAGTTGGGATTTGCTTTGCTTGATCCAGTGTCCCCTCCATCTTGAATCAGGGATCTCCTCTTTTTGTGGCATCGGTATGACCTTCCACCGGTCACTTTATCACAGATGACAGTGAATTCACCAGCAAAGTAAATACCACATTAGAAATATAAGACATTTTGGCTTAAATCGTGATTTAGTTTAGCAAATAATAATTCAAAAAGTATGATATTAATTACAACGTTTCGGCTGCTAATTCATCATCTAGATGCATTCACTTTGAACAATGAGGGTATTATTTACATGCGTGGCTAACTTCGCCTTGCTTACATTCGTAGCCCACTTCACTTCGTTTACAACCCATGGGAACGAAGTGAAGTTGGCCCAGTATCCCTTTGTTATTGTTCATTGTTCAAAGTGAATACATGACGACTGCAGAAATAGCAGCCGAAACCTAGTAATTGGTGTAATTAATAAAACACTTTTTGAATTATTATTTGCTAAAATAAACCACGATTTAAGACAACAAAAAAAAAGTATTTTACTTCTAATAACATTAATCGTAAGTCTAAATAAATTAATCATATATCACATTGTTTAAGAAAATTAATAGTACTGCGAGTTCGATCGATTATTTAAAATTTATTAACAAAATACCATCATTTTCTTATGAAAATTTCAAGAATAAATGTAGATCTCTCTCTTACTCTTTTTGCCTGTTGATTAATCAAGAGAGAAGGTCCATTAAGATGCTGTTGAACCGGAATGGCGTGCTGATGTCTTGCCAATTTTGGCCATCTCTCTCGATGTTATCTCAACCGGGGCGGAGACTTGAACCCGAGGCCTTCGATTGGAGCCGATCACATTCCCGGAATCAATTAAAGTCTGACCACGTGACTTATCGCCTTCACCAAGGCCTTCTCCTTTTCTCTTATGTCCGATCAGATTAAAAATTTTTCTATCATCTCTCCATTTGTAATGTAATCACAATATCGGAACGATATTATCCAAGAACAGTTGACTAGCTCTTTTAATTGTTGAAGTTTTTAATTTCTTCTCTAATATAATTATTATAATGCCAATACCAGATTATTTTAACATTGATTATCCCCGCTGTGGTCTATAATACAAAGTTTGTGTTCGAGGGAGGATTTTCTGTTTGGATGCTATGTTATAATAATGATATTTTCTTCATAATGTTTTGGGATAATAATAGTATTTAAACTATAATTGGTAAAATTTCTCACGGTTCTAAATATTTGTCATCTGGAATCGCTTGTGAAGGAGGCAGGCCCTCGTTGTCGATTCGCCATAAATCTATCAACTGCACCAGAAGATGGAACGCGCGTGTTTATTTCTTTATTTATTTATTTGGTAAGTATTCGGTGGCCTGGGCCTGTGATCTCGATTGTAAACGGAAGGAGCCCTTCAAGGGTGTGCTGGCCAATGTCTTGAGGGTCTGGCGCCGCCCGAAGAGACCCAAGGACTAACGGCCTAGGCCGTAAATCAGTCCGACGCGTGCTTCGCGCCGGATGTCTACCCCTTGGTACCCGGGGGTATAAAAATTCGATCTCATAAAAGAATCGCACATTTATGGAATTTCCTACCTAAAAAAAAAAAACGGTATATTTTTTTTTTCTTTGAAAAAGACCGTAATTAAAAACAATATGCCAAAATTATTCAATACTGATTGTTAGATGAGTTATCCGCTAGAGTTGAATCTTCGATATCTTGAATACATTTTGCTAAAAGGACTAAAATTGTTTCTGACTTAAACTTTAACTCAGCATCATACATATTAAACAAATATAAATATTACGATACAAATTATTCAGGCACATTTTGGTATTCAAATGATTTAAATAAATATAAATTGACTATGCAGCTTATTTCGTCTATGACTGATGTTCGGACGAAAAATCAATAAAAACACAATTTTTATTTTTAAGTTATGTTATTATTGGTCATCTGCCTTGTACAAAGATCAGTTTCGATATACAATCATCCTCAGGACCTTAACTTTATAATACATTCAAATATTATTTGTTTGTTTTTCTGTCTAACAAATTAATAATTTTTTGCGAGATGTGTTTGTGTTTAAGATTGGGAAAATTGCACCCCTGGATTCGAACCAGGACCTCATTGCTTTTGCGACGGATGGACCCCTTATCTTAAGGCGCCGGCCCAATAAGTGGAGGTCCTGATTCGACTCCAGGGGACGCAAATTTGTCCAATCTTAAGCACAAACGCATCTCTCAAATTTGGTATCTTAAAGGATATATTGACTGGCCAATGAATAGTCTATTTGAGCGTTGGTTGAAAAAATTCCATTTTTTTTTTAAACCAAGCTCTACCTAGTCAATAATTTTTAGAATTTAGAATTTTTAGAATGTAATCACTTCTGATGATAAGTGATTGTTGAAATATGTATCAAGTGTTAATTTTTAATTAATAAAACCTTTGAAACAATTAACCTAGTGTTTAATTTGTATATTTAATTTTAATCAACAATTTTTATTTATTTATTTAATATTTTTATCTATTTAATCTTAATTTGTAAATGACAGACGAACAAACAAATATAATATTTGAATGTATTATAAAGTTAAGGTCCTGAGGATGATTGTATATCGAAACTGATCTTTGTACAAGGCAGTTGACCAACAATAACATAACTTTATTGATTTTTTGACCGAACTTCACTCAAAGACGAAAGAAGCTGCGTAGTCAACTTATATCTAATAATCTCGTCCGAATCAGCATACAAATTTAAATAAATTGAACTGCGTGGGATCCGAACCCACTCCCCTTGGCTTGTAGGTTATCAATATTGATATTTGTCAACTCTAACCTCTCGGCCACGAGAGGTGGGTTGTTTAAAAATAAATTATCATCAAAAGAGATCTCTAAAGAAAATGTTTATTCTAAAATTCTTTTATCACTGGATTAAACCCTCCAGACAAATAAACAGGGACTTTTTATTTATTTGTTATTCGAATAGTTTCCAAAGTATTGTAGTAATAGAGATCTCCAAGGCGAGAGATATTCCTTTCTTGTGTCCCTTTAGGATAAAGACACCAAAGAAAACAATTTACCCGAGGAATCCCCGTGATGAATAATACAGCTGTTTGTTAGCAGCCAGGAGGAGCCCCTTGGCATTTGCACTGCTAATAATCGCATCGGAGCAAGTGAGGCTGCACTAAGCAGGCCTTTTAGGACCAAAGGGCTCAAGAGACTGGGTGCCAAGCCGACACGAAGCGACGGACCAGAAGAACCACCCTGCCTGCTCTTTTGGCTGCCCCAACGCGGGCCACATCGGGCAGATGGCGTCGTATGCCTCAACGCCCCCTGTTCCCGCCCCCACTATACACATACAACTTCGTGAATTTCAACAAAAATTTTTTTTTTCAACATCATATCATCTGCTTCTTTTAATGAGTAATCCAACTTTGGCATCATCTGTCATTTAACTTTGCCGATATTTTCTTTTATTTGGGAATAATCATAGGACTCATTATTGCTCTTGCTTTAATGGACACTATAAACAATACTTATTCTTGATGTCTATTCCTCTTTGCTTAGCGATTTGGACCATCGACATTCATAGAGTTTCATAGCTAATGGAATGGATACTAGGTCATATCAGTCCAATAAAATAAATTTTATATATTTTTTATTTAATTAATTTTCTGATCTCAGACCATGCGGTTTCGACCACACTGCTGTTTGCCTTCCTCAGTGTGGCCGAAACCGCATGGTCTTAGATCAGGAAATTAATTAAATAAATATATAAAAAATTTTATTTATATTGAATAGGGAAGACGATGCAGCCAATTAATTGAGCCTCTTGTTAATAATAAACACTCTATTGTAATGTTTCGGCCGGGATCAACCATGCCATCTTCAGCCTTCAAAGAGCATATTCAATTTTTTTTATACAAAAAATAGAGTTGTCGTTTGATTAAAAAATTTGAATGTGCTCTTTGAAGGCTGAAGATGGCAGGGTTGTTCCCAGCCGAAACGTTCCAATAAAGAGTGTTTATTACTAAAGAGAGGCTCAATTAATTGGCTGCAACCTCTTTCCTATTCAACATATCAGCTACAGCCACCCCAAGCAGCATTTAAAGTTTAATTGACTACACTGTTACCTTGAAGTTAACTTTAAAGTAATTTTTACCAGAGAGCGGAACGTATTTATATCGGTATGATTACCGGATAATTCCCAAAATGGGGAATAGGATTGTGGTCTTTTTTACTACACAAAAACTTTAGCTGGAACGGTAATAATCACGTTACAGATTCGTAATAGGTAGGCCTACATAATGGTTACGTGAAGGTTTGGTAATTTTTCCCAATTATTCGATAGTTGAAACTCGGCTTTCCATTCGTTTATATTCGGAAATTATTTTAAAGAAATGGCATCATGCAAGTTTATCAAGAAATATGTCTATTTTAATGGTAAAAGAAGATGGCCGAAAAATGTTAAATTTTATTCACAGGCGAAAGAGGACATGGATTGGAAGAAAATACAAACGCTCGAAATTTTTTTGATAAATATAATGATTATACTTTGAATAAAATTGTGCGCCCTAACAAATATGTAGTTTTACGAATATTTTTTTATAAATGTCAAAATAAATAAAACCAACATTTTCAAAAAAACGGCTAATAATCATGTTTAATTATTTTGGTAGGTACAAATTTACATAAGTTTGTAAGTAATGGTCTTTATTTATCCTAAATTATTGTTTATTTCATTAATTGGCAGGTTATTATTATTTAACCATTATACAATACGACCTCTTTATTTAAATATTACTTTAAAGTATTATTTTTCACTTTTAAGTCATTTTGACTATTTTTATAGTAAGAATTCCTTAAAAATAATACTGAAGAGACATTTTTACTCTACAGTGACAAATATTACCTTTTAGTTATTTTTATAAGTTATTTTAGGTGAGACTTACTTATAGGTTGTATTAAAGGTTTTTTTTTATGGGAAAATAACTTCAGAAATTACGTCGTAATTTTATCACCTTTACCGTAACAAAGTGGTAGCTGCTACTTGATTTTATTACTTGAAAGTAATTTTTATTTTAAAGTAATATTTGCCACGGTAGCGCTACTAACATTTTTACTTTTGAGTAAAAAAACTTATAAGTAAATTCTTTGAGTAAATTTCACCAAATATTTACCTATGAATATTACCATTAGGTAGACAACTTTGAAGTTTAATTTGGTAGTAAAAATAACGTTATTTTTCCTGTGCTATTTACTTTAAAGGGAATTATTACTAAAAAGTTCCATAAATAAGTTTAATTAACTACATTTTTCCTCTCCAAAAGTAAAAAAAACTTTATGCTAGTAATTCTTACGGAAAATGCTGCTTGGGACTTTCTACTATTCTATTCATTCGTTAACCATCTATATTTATTTATTCTAACTTACAGAGATTATTTAAATTATTTTAACAATAATCCTTTTATTAGACGCATTATTGAAACCTTCGCGCTCATAAAATACTAAATTATTTATTTTAAACTAATTTCAATCATCATTTCAGTATTCCTTTAGGAATACATAATAATAAAGCTTTTATATTATTTTATTCACTACACGATATACATCTAGTTTTAGTATTCGTTCTCTTCGTTCTTTTTTTTTTGCCCTCATCATGCCCATTCTCTCTGTTAATGTAGGCTAACAAGGTAGAAGTTAAAATTTGAGTCGCGTGCCTGATGATGTCCCTTGGGAGTTCGTCCATTCCTTTCGGGGTCAGGGGAGCAGAGTTCCCTTGGGAGAATTCCTGACATGGCCTTACTATTTATAGGGAAAGCTTCACCTTGATGAAGACGAGCCAAACAAATCGAATCATATCTTCTTCTGCCTTCAAACTCACCTCTTCACAAACTTGACATTTATTTTTGTGAATAATATAAATTAATTGGGTAGAATGTTTAATTTCTAACAGCTTTTTTTTCGAATAACTGAGGTATAGAATGAGAGAGGTTTAGTTTAGGGAGAGAACTCTGATTGACGAGATTCTCCTCATCTCTTCGGGGTGAGAATGTTTACAACTCGCGTTTGTTTACGTTTCAATAATATTTATGACAATTCGGTGGTCCAGATGAGTGACAATCGCTCTCTTCTCCCTCTCTTGCTCTCTAAACAAACACTGATGCGTCAGCAGCATCGTTACAGAGCTTTTATTTTAAGAACATCCTCACTATTATTACTATTAATATTCGCATATTTTTTTGTCAGCCGGATTAAAAAAAAAAACCAAAAAAACTTCAAATTTCTTTTATTTTTTTTTTTCTATAACACTTGAAATTGATTGAGATCTCCTTAGTCAAAAAATAATTTTTTAGACAAACTTTTTTTTTAAATTCTTTTATTTAACTTACTCTTTCAAGGTCACCAACTTTATGGCTTTGTTAAGGACACTTCCCGATGAGCTAGAGGTGTGAAATTTGATATTTAAGAGTCATTTTTGATGACGCAAATTGTGAGTTTGGTTTGACCAAAATAGACCAAACTAATGTGGTACTTTATTTGAAACCCTTCGTGAATTAATGTAATTTCAAAAGACTTCCCGATGGGCTAGAGGTGTGAAATGTAATACTTAAGAGTCATTTTTGATGACGCCACTATATGGTGGTTTTGATCAAAATAGACCAAACTAATGTGGTACTTTATTTGAAACCCTTCGTGAATTAATGTAATTTCAAAAGACTTCCCGATGGGCTAGAGGTGTGAAATGTAATACTTAAGAGTCATTTTTGATGACGCCACTATATGGTGGTTTTGATCAAAATAGACCAAACTAATGTGGTACTTTATTTGAAACCCTTCGCGAATTAATGTAATTTCAAAAGACTTCCCGATGGGCTAAAGGTGTGAAATGTAATACTTAAGAGTCATTTTTGATGACGCCACTATATGGTGGTTTTGATCAAAATAGACCAAACTAATGTGGTACTTTATTTGAAGCCTCACGCAAATAAGGCCCTATTAACTATAGTTTTGAATTTTGATATTTACGAGTCATTTTTTTTATGATAATGAATAATTTTTCAATTGAATCAATACAGGCCAAACTAATGTGGTACTTTATCATATTGATGATTTTTGATAAGACTAAAAGACTAAAAAGCTTAAAATAAAAATAAAATAAAAAAAAGATTTAAAAAAAAATGCTTTTATTTAAATTGAACTAAAAAGAGAGAAATAAGAAAGAAATAATTTAATTGTTCTTGTTAAAATTTTTTAATATTTATGACTTAAAATAAAAGCGTGGGGCGCGAGTCTCGGAATCACTTCGAAGCGCCCCACGCTTTTATTTTAAGTCATAAATATTAAAAAATTTTTAACAAGAACAATTAAATTATTTCTTTCTTATTTCTCTCTTTTTAGTTCAATTTAAATAAAAGCATTTTTTTAAAAATCTTTTTTTTTATTTTATTTTTTTCATGGTGCTTTCGTCTTTCGTATTAAAATAAAACGTTTACCTGAAGCTGGTTTTGAGCTTTATAATCATGTAAATTTTTAATTTTGTGTCAGGTTATTTGCTTCTTGAATGACAATTAATGTTTAAAAAAAAATGTTTAAAATTTTAAAACTATTTTTATTTCCATATATTTTGATATAAGGTTGATATAAGGTTGAGTGGCTGTAGATATAGTTGATACTCCCTTGGTCTTCCATATATTTTATTTATTTTGTTTTGTTTTTATTTGTTTAAGGGCTTTTTCGGCATCTGAGGCCATATAGGTCTCGGTATACCCGACCCTATTTATTTCAATTGATTGATTGATTATGGCTGCCACTAATCTAATGTAATGGATTTTTTGAAACAGTCACAACATTCAGCATGTGGTTGTAACGTACGTTACTTTTTGATGTGAGCTGTTTCAACCGCCCTTCCCCACCCTCCTCGTCGCAGATTCAGATTTATAAATTATAAAAATTATTTGAAATTCTTTAAAATTTATTCATATTCAAGGAGGGGGATTACCTCTCAGAACATAAAAAGTCCCATCTCCGCGAAAAAATTTCCTATCTACGGCCTTGCTTGTAAACATAATTTGAAGGTCTATTTTTGCTATTTCACTTTTAATAAAACTAAAAGTCAGGAGTGTATAAAAGGATTTTCGATTGGTGAAGAACTCTGGCTGTAGGCTTAATGGTGAAGCAGTCAGAAAAACAAACATGACATGTACCATCAAAAGAAAAGATATTGGACAATATGGCGGCTACCTGCCATAAGGCTCAAATGCCAGGTAGCCGCCATATTGTTCAAAATCTTTTCTCTCAATTTTCGCCCTCATGGCTTAAGTTTCAAGGTCTAGGCCATCTTCAGAGATTTGGCTGGCAATAATCTAATCTGTAGATTTTTTGAAACAGCTCAGAGCAAAACGTGTTACGTACGTTACAACCACACTCTGAATGTTATCGCTGTTTCAAAAATAATTCATAGATTAGATTATTCCCTGCCCGCTCTGAAGATGTCATAGACCTCGGGCTAAAACGTCAGCTATGAGAGCGAAAATTAAATAAAAGAAAATTTGGCTGCACATGTCTTGTTTGTTTTTACTTTCTCTTATATTTAGGGGCCTATATGTTAATATATAGAGAGAAAGTATTGGTTTCATGTCAAAAACTCGATGTCGAGATTTTGATGGATATACACGTTTTGAGGTCCCCTGAATCCAAATAAGTGGTTTTCGCGACATGGTCTTTCTGTAGTAAATTGAAAAATTAAGAAATTATAATTTTAAGATTTAAGAGTTTATGATGATTATCAACAAGCCTATATTTTGAAAACTAAAAGGGAAATCAACCCCCGCTTCTTTATTTGACTGATTTCATGTCTCATCATAGAATAAATAAAAAAAAAAAAACTTGGATCAATATTTTTAATCAAGTTTTATTTATTTTTGAAATGTCGATTAAAAAATTCACTTTCTCAAATATATTTATACAATTTCTTCTTATTGAATATGTAACAAAATTTCAAGATCACTTGATCTCCAGAGGGTCTGCCTCCTCCCCTTCGGATAGAAAAAATATTAATATTATGATTTTAATCACACAAAGGTTCTTGCTAATTTTAATCAGGAACTAACATATAATTATTACTCCCTATTAACCTCTCTCCTTGAATTCGCCACTGACTTTCCTGCAAAGAGTCTAACAATAAGAACTCCCCAGGAAAAATATTCATAACTAAGATTAAACAAAACATTGATTAGTTCTTATCCGAATCAATTTAATCCAAGTGAAAAATTTAAGATTATATTTTTGTTTCATATACATTAAATAAATTATTTTTGATCTAAATCAGGGGTGCCAAATTAAATTATTACATAAAGGCTTTTTTTTGCCTCCGGAGACGTTTCGAGATATATTTAATGTCTTATCATCAGTCCGTATCGAAATATAGTACAAAGAAGGTCATTAATTGTACAGCATAGACCTATCGATACTAGGAAATTCAAAGGTCTTAAAGGACAAATTGCTACTTTTCAGGAGAGCCTAAAAACAAAAACATTTTCCCTCTTAACTTTTCTGACCTTAGTACTACTGTATTTTAGTTTTTGAAAGGCCCTTCTCAGGATTTCTAATCCTTTTTGACAAATTTTCGCAGTGTTAATTTGAAAAACACTATATACCCTAATAAATTCCTATGATTTCTCAAATATCTATAAAAAATTTAATGGCGTAAAAAAATACTTTTTTTTGAGATAGCACGATTTTAATTAGACTGTTTTGTCAAGCTCAAAAAAGCATTTAAAAAGCTGGACATTCCTGTATATATAACTCATTTTTACTATTTTGTCAATTACGACCTTTTAATTTCCAAGTATCGATATATAGGCTACATATAAAAATTAGTTATAATGAATAAGCCTCGAAGTGACTGTGAGAGAAAAAATTATCAATATATTGAGAAAAATATAATATTCCTGTATATAATCTCAATATATTGATGATGGGACACTAAATATATCTCGAAACTTCTCCGGAGTCGAGAAGCAAATAAAGACTTTTTTATTTGTCTGAACCTGCCCACTGATTTAAATCATACTCACAGCCTCCAAATTTCATTTATTTTTTTTATTTAAACGTTTGGATTTTTGGGACCCTGTGTGAAAAAAAATATTGGCCCGCGAAAGGCCCGATCAGATTTTTTTTAGGATTTATTTACTTTTTAGCTCTCACTGTACGTAGTACTAATGGAGAGAGCTTATACATAGATTCCGGTCTCCGTCTTTCTGCCTGTCTGTCTGTCCGTACGCATAAAAAGTACGGTCTGAACTAAAGATCGTAGAAAAATAATAATTAGGCCTACATTTACGTATTCAGCATAAAAAACTGGTTGAGGAAAAAATACGTTTCGGTCCCTAGCACTTCCGGTTTTTTAAATATTTAAAATTTTTTAATTTTTCCCATTTGTTTACATTCATCAGAATGTAAATAAATGTGGCCATTTTTTTCTTAAATATGGAGAAATAACCTATATTAAAATGTTTAATGTCAAGAAAATCCACAGTGAGAGCGCCCCTTTGAATTTACTGCTGTAAATTCTTTACTACTTTTTTTATTTAAATTTATTCATTCATTAAATACGTATCAAGTGTTAATTTTTTAATTAATAAAACCTTTGAAACAAATAACCTAGTGTTTAATTTGTATATTTAATTTTAATTTACAAAATGTTTCAACGAGTACCAACGGTCGAAAGTTTAAATCTTATTATTCATTCATGTTGAGGTTCATTAGACTTATATTTTGACTTAGTATTAATGTAAACAAATCTGGATTCCAAATCGGACAAAACCTGAGATATTCACTCTGGGCTCGATATTTTTTCGTGATAAGGCCCAAATAATCCAAGTTATAGAACATTCTTTCAAGGAAAGGAAAAGTCAAATAGGTCCCCAAAATAGCATTGGGGTTTCCCAAAAAAATACCACACGATATATTCCTTTCTATTGAAGATAATAAAGAAATAGTCGGTTTTATTTTTTTTCACAAACATCTAATCAATTTTCCTTGAAAATTTTGGAATAATCTTCTTGAAACTTAATTTATAAATTAAAAATTGTTACATTGTTCCGCCGGTTACGTTTTTCTATTAAGTAACTGTCATATACGATCCCCGTAATGCTTCTTGTCGCATATATTTCTCTGTAGTGAGATTCTTTTGCAACGAATGATGTTTTTGAACCAGTAGGCAGTGAAAGACAACGAGTGAGGTTGAGGGGCGGCGCTGCTGGATCGATGCCGGGCGCGGCCATTACGTCCCTGCTGATTGGTCAAACTGCATAGGCGGGACTTGTATTTAACCAATCGAGATAGAGAGAGTGGGGGGTGGCCATGGGGCGGGCAACTAGTACCGTCAAGGAGCCCACCAGTCCCGACCTGGCCTCGGTCGCGTGCGCGTCGTACTGTGCGTTAATCCAAGTTGCGTGTGAGTGCAAGAAAAAAAAAAGAACGTGAAGAGAAAGAAGTAGCGCCTCCGGGACAGAGAGAGATCAAGAAATTGAAAAAAAGGAACGAAGAAAATTACTACGTCTAGACGAGAATAAGTGCTGGGGTGGTTGTGCGTCGGCACGGCAAATTGGCGGCTGCAGCGGCAGCAGCAGCGGCAGGCGGCTGGACCTGGTGCCGAGCCGCCGGCCCCGAGCGAGGGGGGTGCCGGGCTTGTATTCAGAAGACGGCTGTCGTCTGCAGAGGCGCCTCAGCAGCCACCCCCGCTGCGGCTGCTGCAGGCGGGGACGCCACCCCCTCCATGGACCCGCAGCCCCAGCAGCCGCAACCGCACAGTAAGCCTTTTCTTCGACTTTTTTTAGGCTTCTACTTTTTATATTTACACCACCTCTTGGCTTTATACAAAACACTAAAAAAAAAAATTCTAAAGAGTTTGTGCATATTCTCACTAAATTAATTTTAAACCGTCTTCATTCCTTTCAAACTGATTAAGTTTATAATTGCTTCAAGTTGTGACTGTGATGTGTGATTATAATAGACGGTTGGAGATATCAACCAAATTGGAATGCTCGAGGTTCATAATTACCAATAACTGAAGATGGCTAAATAAATTGAGGCCGAAACGTCTTTTTCCGGGAATTTTATTGAACCTCGAGCATTCCAATTGGCTGATATCTCCATCAGTCTATTATGATTAAGTTTATTGTGAAAAAATTAGTCCTTCAATTTTAAGATTTATTTTATAATTTATATAGAAATTGTATTTTATAATATTTGATTTGATATGATGACTAAAAAAGTCTTTATTCGAATTTATCTTTGATATTTAAATTAGAAGATATTTGCAGTGAAGCATAGCGAAAACTCGGGTGGGTGGCCCCGAAAAACCAGCCAGTGGAACGTCACCCGGTTGCAAAACACCACCAAAATTTTTTAATATATATTCTGTAAACACCTAAATATATATTTGACAATTACAACTCTAGTATAAAACATTTCTATAAATATTTTAACGATTTTAACCCGTTGAACCAATTCTAAAAATGTCTTATTTGTTCCAATAATATGGGATTTAAATTATCCACTGTGTCAAAAAGAAATAAAGCTTAAGAATTTCATTTATTATATGAAAATGGAACCAATTAATATACATACAATTCTATATATGGTTGGATTCCTCTCAATTTAGGCGGCCTAATTGGGGTTTGGGACCAAGCCACTCCCCCTTCAGGCAAGTGTTTTAATTAGGAATATGAACGATTTCAGGATGTCTGAATATTCTCTCAAAAGATTTCAAAAAGTTTTTTTTTTTTAACACTCACACTTTTTTCTTATTCACACTCTCATTCATACACGCGCACACACACTGTCTTTTCGGCAACTTAGGCCATTTAAGACTTTAAACGATACTCGTATTTATGTAATATATATTTATTTGGGGTCCAGGCATTCTTATTTAAGCCATTTGGTATCCAAATGGCTTAAATAAAATCATCGGACTGCCTGGGGTCCGAACCCGCGACTTTTGGTATACGAGGCTAGCACTCTAACCCCTACACCAAGCACCGAGGGCTCAAAAAAGTTTATAGAGAAGAAGTTTTAATTTTGTATTTTTTCTCGAGATATTTCTAATTCTTTTGTTTTTAAATTCACAAATCATAAGTCTATCTATCACTATAATTTAATTATTTATCAATCCTTATTATGAACGTCTTTTTAAATACTCCTTCGGGCCGCAAATAAGACCCTCATTTGACACAAAAATTTGTCCGAAAATAAGAACCCCATTTTAATTTAACAGTGTTATTCGAGACTAAAGATCAATGTTAGGAAACAAAATAAAAATAAATAAAAAAAAACTCAAATGAGACTCTTATTTTCGGACCGAGGGAGTATCATTTTTATCACTTACTTGACATTTTCAGAAAATATTCATTTGAGGGTTAGAATTCAAAACCTAACTGCCACACAAATTTTCAAAAAAAAAAAAAAAAAAAAAAAAAAAATGTATATTTCATTTTTATTTTATTTATTTTATATTTATAAATAAATAAATATTCAGTATATTTGAAATAATATGGCCTATCTGCCAATTATTATTATATTACTTGCTCTTACCTATATATGTTAATATGGCTATATATTGAAAGTATTGGATTCATGTCAAAAATTCGATGTCGATATTTTGATGGATATACACGTTTTAAGGTCTCCTGAGTGCGAAAAAGTGGTTTTCGCAACATGGTCTGTCTGTGTGTGTGTCTGCTGTGAACAAAATATCTCAAGAACGAAAAGAGCTAGGAGGTTGAAATTTTATATTTAAGTAAGGCACCCCCCTGGCATGTGACACTAAGCTTTTGAACAAAATCGGCCCAAAAGTACTAGTACTTTAAATATATACTAAACTTTTTCAGTTTTTTTCGATATTCTCAAAATTCGCTTTAACGATTTTGATTATAATTCAAAAATCAATTATTTTTTAGATGCTCTTTCAAATGTATATTCTCATTTTGCTCTTAAAATTGTATGAAGAACACTTTACTCTTGTACTTCATAGGAAAAATAAGAGAAGTTTACCATGGTAACAAAATATAAATATTTTCCCATGTTTATAAATTTTACATCTTGAATTCTAATATATCGGTGGAAACTAAATATATCTCGACACAAAAAATCTGGCGTGACAAGCACAGAAGACAACTTTTGATTACCGAAGGTAATAGAAAGTTGTGTACTGTGCGACCAGTCACACGAGATTTTTAGAGTGATAATATTTATTCCAAAAAAAAAAAAAATAATTTTTTACATTTGGTAATATTATTTAATAGAAATTTAAAAGAGACATTTAATAAATAGCTCGTTGTATTTAGTGATAGCTTTAAAACTTTTTTTTTTTGAATTACCTAGATCGGGTAATTTTATTTCGTGGATGTAAATTTTATTTTCTCAAAAATTATCAATTATTTTTAAAACATCTCGTTTACATTTTTATTTTCTACATTCATCGAACCGTAGTTTTGAAACTCTTCGAGCGCTATTCTAAATATTAATTTCAGTCTATATTAATTAAAACAATTACGAAAAAGATTTTTAATAATTAATCAAATGAAATTTTATATTTAAAGCAAAAAAAAGTGATAATTTCATAATAATGAGATGAAATTTATTCAAGTATAATTTTAAATAAACTGAAATAGCATATTATAAATATAAATTTATAATGTTTAGCGATTCATTTAAAATTAAAAACGGGGTAAAAAATAATAATTAGTAAATACTGTATGTCACAATGAATAAATTAAAAATATATAAATTAGTTTAGAATAAATTAAGAATATTTAATTAAATATAAAAATAAATAAAGTTTGTATAATTTTATCTAAAAAATAAATTTTTCCCCAACTAATCACTGTCACAAATAATGATGACTTTTATTATTTTTCTATATCTGAATTTTGTTATCAGTCAACACTTTATAAATTGGAGTGCAATTTACTTAAAAAAAAAAAAAAAAAATTGGGTTAATTTTGAAAATAAAAAATATTTTCAATAATTATTTTTCGCTTTTATTGATAATTATTTTTTATAATATAGATTATATTTGATTTGATAATTTGATGGGTTCGCCAAAAAACGAGCCAACCTTCAATCTGAAAAATTCTAAAATTTAAAATTAAATAAAAATTTTTTAATCATAAGATAATACATAATATTATTATGATTATTATTATTATTAATACATATTTTTTTTTTTTGTTTTTAGAAATCAACTTGAAATAAATAAATTTTCTATCTTCATGTCTTCGCAAAAATATCGCTTATAAATAGATCGCAATAGTATCAAATTATTGTCACGTTATTATATTGTCAAATGTCCAAAATGTTTATTAGCCATTATTATTTTGTAGTCATAGTTAAAATATTCTAAGTCACTTTATTTATTCGATTTTTTTATAGTATTTTCTTATCAAATTTTTTATTATTAAATAATCAAAGTTGTAATTTTAGCTTTTTTTAATAAATAAAAATCCTAGATAATTTAAAAAATAAAGTAAATAAATTTCAAATAGAAATAAGAAAAATAAATATAAAAAAAAATATTCGGTATTAAAATAACTATTATATTTGTTGCATAGGTTGTACTTGGTGGCACTGTAAGAAATAATGCATCTTTATTTTTAGAAATTTGTATTCTCAACATATTTGATGTAGTTTTTTTTATTAAAAAATCTTTTAATCAGAAGATTCAAGTTTATTTAGGAATAATTCTACACGATTTGTGCAATTTTTTTGGTTTTGGAGTTATTGATTGATTAAATCAGAAACTGATGAAATATTCTCGACGTTGTCATTTCGCACATACTTAAATGGTTCTTATACTTTTGAAAGCACAACTTGATACTGTCTATATATGAAAGAAAAAACATTTCTCCTTTTTTCGATTGCAGAGACGATTTTGGAATTCTTATTTTTACCTACCATATTTAAAACAAAAGTAAAATATGCATCTAAAAATAATGTTGATTGGAAAATACATTTGTTAAAAAAATATCTCAACAGTTCCTATTACTTTCTCTTATCCTATTTACACTGTAAAAAAAAATATGAATTTTCAATCATTTTTCATATACTTTCGTGGTTTAATTTTAATATACACAGGATATGAAATAAAATTAATATAAACGTTAATGGACAAATTAAACTTTTAAACTTATCTTTTTCATTGTGTGCAGTCAAAAGTTGAAATCGTTAAAAGTGTAGCGCGACAAGTTGAGAATCACTGGCCTAAACGTTGTCAAATAACTTGACTACCTCAAGAAATTTTTATTAATAATTATTTTAAGGAAACTTGAAATTATTCTTTTAAAATTTATTTCACAAATCTAAATTTATTAAATCTGGTTTGAAATTCGCGCTCTAAACTATTTAAATATTTATGAAGTATATTACAATCATACTAATTAAATAATTTTTATAAACTAATTCAACTAAATAGCTATAAAAATGCAAATTA
Source organism: Euborellia annulipes (assembly GCA_023213315.1). Taxonomy (NCBI): domain Eukaryota; kingdom Metazoa; phylum Arthropoda; class Insecta; order Dermaptera; family Anisolabididae; genus Euborellia; species Euborellia annulipes. Next base: position 19,103 of record JAKCPI010003457.1, read on the forward strand.
AAATCAACAATTTTTACCAAAATAATTAATTTTAAAATATACAAGAGATTTGTTTGGTTGGCTACAAATTGAAATTTCTCATATACTATTCGTAAACAGTTTATGTAACAGACTTCCTATACTATGAAGTTTTCTGGAAAATTTTTAACAGTGTATGAAATATATAGAAAGTATTCGATTCATGTCAAAAAATCAATGTCGAGATTTTGATGGATCTTCACGTTTTGAGGTCCCCTGAATCCAAAAAAGTGGTTTTCGCGAAACGGTCTATCTGTGTGTTTGTGTGTGAACAAAATATCTCAGGGATTAAAAGAGCTACAAGGTTGAAATTTTATATTCAAGTTAGGCACCCTCCCAAGGGTTGAAAATAAACTTTTGAACATAATCGGCCAAAAAATAAAAATAAACTAAATTAAAAAAGCAAAAATTAATTAATTTCTCCAACCCATTTCAAATGAAATGTTTAAATCCTACTGAAAAGTTTGTTTTTATTTTTTAATGATATAATTATTCATTTTCTAAAAGATAAAGCAACACCGAAACGTTACTTTCGTATTAATAATAATATCAGTCTTCTTATCCTCTTGTCGAGTCATTTCCCAACTTCAATAAATTCAGATTATCTGAAAAAAAATGTGACGATGCATAGAAACTGTTTTTTTTTTCTTCAAAATAGGATTATATTTTCTCCTTAAGGATTTAATCCCTTTTAGAGAGATGATATTTTTATGGTTGAATTTCTAACTTTTTTTTTAATTGATGAAAATTCTACATTTTATTAAAATTAATTAATTAAATTAAATTCTTTAAATGGATTTTTTTTTTAAGAGGGAAATTTATTTAAGCACAGTATTAAAAAATATCGGATTTCGTTAAAAAAATTGTTTTTATTTATTAATTAATCCAGGCAGTATAAGACTCATGCCGCAGCATTTATTTTTCTTCCAAAATTTCGAGTTTTCAATTTAGTTTAGGGCTTCTTGTGCCAGGTTCGGTTCCCGTCCCATGCGAGAAAAATTTATTTCAATTGAATTGGCTACCAAACATTTGAAATAAATAGGGATGGTGTTTAAATGGCCTTAGATACCAAAAATGATCTTAAAACAAAACAAAAATTGGTAGAAACAAATTACTTTTATTTTTCAAACAAATTTTTAAAATAATTTGTTTTATTATTATAAGATCCGAGTTTATCTTTTTATTATTTATTTAAAAGATGTGTACAATAAAGATACATTAATTCTAATTAAATTATATTATGTACTTTTAATCATTTGATCATTCGTTTTTTCGATATTCCATTGATAGAGTTCTTCCGGTGGAATTTTATATAAAAATTATTTAATTATTTGATTGCATTACGAGATTAAAGAAAAAAATAGATAGGCCCTAAATATGTTTCATAAACATAAAAAGGATTCTAAATTTTAAATTATTATTATTATTTCAATACAGAGAAAGTCTATAATACATTTTAGAGTTTCAACCAAGGGTACTTTGATTATTGAGTTGTCTTGTTCTCGGAATCAGTGATCGCTTCTTCTTTCGTACGATGAAAATTTTCTAAATATTATTCGCTAAAAAAAATAATCGATTATTTCGATTTTTTTTCATAATCGATTATTTTCGGGAAACATACGTTTGAAAAGATGGGATGAGACTCGTATGGTAAAAAAAAATCAAATGATTTTCACGAGAGAGAAAAAACAAAAATTTTCGCAAGAGGAAAAAAAAATTTCGTTATACTAAAAACAAAAATATTTTTGCGAGAGGGGAAAAAAAGGTATAATCGATTATTTTTCATAATCGAAATAATCGATTATTTTTTTCAATAATCGAACACCCTAATAGGAATGTTGATTAGAAAAATTAAAAAAAACACAAATATTTTTTTTTACACTTTTTTTTTACAACCTCCAAAAAAAAAATTTGGTAAAATTTTGGGCCACGTGTCGTCAGCGCTGGTTCAAATCCGTCAAAAAATATCGTAACTCAAAGTGTTAGTACGGGAAGCGAGTCTTTTACATCTGCTCCAAAGGATATTTTTTAAAATAAAAAAAATCTGGTGTAACTGGTCGCACAGCACACAACTTTCTCTTACACTTTGGCAAGAGAAAGTTGTGTACTGTGCTTGTCACACCAGATTTTTTTGGGCCGAGATATATTTAGTTGCTCTTAGCACTTTAGTTTCAAACTTGGCCACTCTATGATTCATAGATGGCGCTGATCTACGAATGCTTCCACATCAGTAAAGTGTACTTCAAATGATTTCCACGAAAAATTTCACTGATATACTTTTTAAAGAGCATCTAAAAAATAATTCATTTATGAATTTTAAACAAAATCGTTGCAACGAATTTTGATAAAATCGCAAAAAACTGAAAAAGTACATCAGTAAAGTGTACTTCAAACGATTTCCAAGAAAAATTTCACTGATATACTTTTTAAAGAGCATACTAAAAAATAATTCATTTATGAATTTTAAACAAAATCGTTGCAACGAATTTTGAGAAAATCGCAAAAAACTGAAAAAGTACATCAGTAAAGTGTACTTCAAACGATTTCCAAGAAAAATTTCACTGATATACTTTTTAAAGAGCATATAAAAAATAGTTAATTTATGAATTTTAAACAAAATCGTTGCAACGAATTTTGAGAAAATCGCAAAAAACCAGAAAAAGTACATCAGTAAAGTACTAGTACTCTTTGGTCGATTTTGTTCAAAAGCTTTGTGTCACGTCCCATGGGAGTGCCTAACTTAAATATAAAATTTCAACCTCCTAGCTCTTTTCGTTCTTGAGATATTTTGTTCATAGACAGACCATGTCGCGAAAACCACTTTTTTGAATTCAGGGGACCTTAAAACGTGTATATCCATCAAAGTCTCCACATGAATCGAATACTTTCTCTCTATATATTTCGTATATAGGGTAAGAGAAAGTAAAAATCCTTCTTACGCAAGAACATCACTTGAAATAATTTAATTATAATTACTAGACAATATTATAAAATTTAGTACAATCCAGATATTTTTTATGAAATATATTGTACATACTGATTACAAACATTTTATGAATGAATATAAATGTTTTTAAGGAATTTCTCTGGTTGTCGCTTGTTTCTTATATTTCTGTCCGTTCTTATCTCAAGACACCATCAGATCGATACCTGAGGGCGATTCGTTGCCCTTTAGGGCTCTTTCCTTCTCTCTTCCCCTTTCTTTATTAACCTCACTTACTACACTTTAAACACAAATCAGTCTATTTATTTAACATCAATTTACTTTGCGCTTCAATGTTTTTACAAATAATTAACTCATATATAATTTTTTGTAGATCATCCCTTTTCGGTGCGCTGCTCTTTTTTGTCTCCCTGGACCATAAATAGCTCTTCTCCTTCTCTTTCTCTCATTCTCGTTAATATGCATTGATTGTCCGGCGTTTCGGTGCGCTTCGGATTAAAGGTTCATTAATCTGTTATGTAAATGTGTCGAGTTTTGCTGCTGAGGAAGAACAACAACAACAGCAACAATAATAATAATAATAACACCGACAACCACCCAAGAAGAAATTTATTTTGTTTTAACTTTTAAAATCTTATCTTATTTATTTATTTTTTTTTTATTTATTATTTCTTTAATTAGAAATCAGGCTTAATAAGTTTATTAAATTTTTTTTTCAATTTTCTTATTACTCGCGCTTAGAAAGAAGTCATTAGCTTCTCATACCGGAGGTCCCGGGTTCACTTCCAGTCCCAAGCGAGAATTGTTTTGGCTAGCAATCATTTGAAATAATTAGGCAAAAAAGACTATTTTTATTTCTTTAGCATCAGATTTCTAGATCGAAAATAAAGTTTTACTTTCCTCTATTTCTCCCATTTCATATTGTCTTTTAACTTTCGAATTTTGTATTTTAAAAAATATACGCCTTTAGGACTTGGGTTTCCAGAAAAATAAAATATAGTTAAATTATAATAAAAAAAAAAAAATATATATATATATATATTAAAAATTATATAACTGAAATGGTATTTCTGTATAACTTAAAAAATATTGAGGAATTGAAATTATACACTAAGTTATGTGTTTCAAAATTATTTTATTCACTTTATAAGTATTTCGACACTTAGTGTGTCTTCTTCAAAAGTTATACAAAACTGATTTCTAAAGATGGCACACCAAGTGTCGAAATACGTATAAAGTCATTAAAATAATTTTGAAACACGTAACGTAGCGTATAATTCCAATTTCCTATATTATCATGTTTCAAAGTTTTTACCATTTTGCACCCCCTCCCCTTTTTTTAACACTCACACTTTTTTCTCATTCACACTCACACTCACACACTCAAGCACACAGTCTTTTCGGCAACTTAGGCCATTTAAGACATTTACGATATCCGTTATTGATTTAATATCCATATATGGGGTCCAGGCATTCTTATTTAAGCCATTTGGTATCCAAATAGCTTAAATAAAATCATCGGACTGCCTGGGGTCCGAACCCGCTAACTTTTAGTATACTAGGTTAGCACGCTAGCTTGATAGCCAATTCATTTTTCACTTCTTATTTTCCCAAGTCGTTCTTTCTGACCCGGGAACATATAAAATGTATACATTTGAATTTATGTAAAAATAATTCAGCCTGCATTAATTAATTCTACAAAACTTTATTTCATTCCGTTCTACTGACATAAACAGAAATCTTGCCTGGACATAATTTATTTTATTGACATTGCTTGTTATCTATTTCTTTTTTTTTTTTTTTTTTTTTTTTTTTTTTGAAAAATAGATTTATAAAAACTTTCTTCTTGCTCAACAATTAATCATTTGTCTTAAAATATTATTAATTTATTAATAATCTAAAGTTAGGGACAATTAGATAGCAGAGAGCGGAAATCAAACATTTTTTAAAAGAGTGCGGAATCCAGTGGTTTTCATACAATCAAAATTTTCGTGCTTATTCCATTCGTTGTTCGCAAGAACTCGAATTTTCTATCAAAGAATCGCTATAATTTGATATGCCATCTTTCACTATTCTCATCCCTCAAATTAGTGCGAATATTTATTTTTTTAATTCTTCTATAGTACCAAAAATGCCTTTACAGTTACCCCTAAATGGGAAATATTTTTAGTACAGTTTTTGAGGGACATGTTGGAAGGGAGAGGAAAGGGGGGGGGGGCTAACGGGTCTGTTAGGTCGGATTAGGCAGATGGACCGCACCCAATTATGGATGCTGCTTTAGCGGACAGTGACATCCCCCTCCATCTGTGGATGAGACAGACAGACACTTTCCAACTCGTTTAGATCCCGTTTACATCATCTTCATCATCTATATATTTATTTGGATTCATCTTGTTCAAAAAAAAAAAAAAAACTTCCCTAATCGTTCCTCCCTCTTATTTTTTTACTTTCTCTTACCCATATATTTGTTAATATATGGGTTATAGAGAGAAAATATTGGTTTCATGTCAAAAATTCGATGTCGAGATTTTGATGGATCTTCACGTTTTGAGGTCCCCTGAAACCAAAAAAGTGGTTTTCGCGACATGGTCTGTCTGTTTGGGTCTGTGTGTCTGTCTGGGTTCAATTTAAAGCATGAAGGAATTGAACTAGGAGGTTGAAATTTTATATTTAAGTTAGGCACCCACCTGAGGCGTGAAAATAAGCTTTTAATCAAAATCGGCCAAAGAGTACTAGTACTTTACTGATGTACCTTTTTAGGTTTTTTTCGATTTTCTCAAAATTCGCTCGATTTTGATATAAAATTCAAAAATCAATTATTTTTTAGATTCTCTTTAAAATGTATATTCATAAAGAATTATATATATCATGTGTTGGTCCATGAAGTAATTATGAAAAACATATAACCAAGTATTTATTAATTTAAATAAGCGAAAAATGTAGGTACCGCAGGGACTCAACATGCCCTACTACTGTGGTCCAGTAGTAGGGCATGTTGAGCGTAAATCGACAGATCCGTGGTGCGACTCCCGGCGGTACCTACATTTTTCGCTTATTTAAATTAATAAATACTTGGTTATATGTTTTTCAAAATGTATATTCTCATTTTGCCATTGAAATCTTCTGAAGACCACTTTACTCTTTTTTTTTTTTTTTTTAAACATTCACACTTTTTTCTCATTCACACTCACACTCACACACCCATTCATACAGTCTTTTCGGCAACTCAGGCCATATAAGACTTTTTACGATATCCGTTATTAATATAATATACATATATGGGGTCCAGGCATTCTTATTTAAGCCATTTGGTATCCAATTGGCTTAAATAAAATCATCGGACTGCCTGGGGTCCGAACCCGCGACGTTTGGTATATGAGGTTAGCACGCTAACCTCTACGCCATGCCCCGAGGGCCACTTTACTCTTATACTTCATAGGAAAAATATGAGAAATGGTTGCCATGGTAACAAAATATAAATATTTTCCAATACTTTAAATTTTACATCTTGAAAATCGAATGTACCGTACTGTCGGAAACTAAATACATTCCGGCACAAAAAATCTGGTGTGACAAGCATAGAACACAACTTTCGATTACCGAAGGTAAGAGAAAGTTGTGTGCTGTGCGCCCAGTCACACCAGATTTAAAAAAAATATTTCTGGGATCTTTATGATGAGATATATAAAAAATTACTCTGTTGATATACCTTAATTAGATTTTTTTTTGTTAAATTTCCATAGCTATTACTACTTTTTTACTAACATACTATGGTATTTGTTTACTTGTTCAACAAAAATTGCTCTCTATTTATTTTCTTACTTAATTATTTTAAATTAATTTTAAAAAAAATCAAAGGTATTTTTTTATTTAAATAAAAAGCTCATAAATTGGATATTCAAGGTTTTCTAAAAAAAATTTTTTCATTTATTTGTATAAATTTACATGATATTAGATATTTTTGTTCTCGATCGGATTTATTTATGTATTTTATTAATTACTTAGTTTTATATAATTGTGATCAATTGTTAAATATTCAAAATAACACAACCAATTTTTTATTTTCGGTAACTAGCTTGACTCTTAATCATTGTCTTTAACGTTATTTTACTTTTATAAAATCTTTTTTATAAAATTAATTCTTTAATGTCAGTCTGGCACACTAGGGGCACCTGATTCAAAGATAGCGGATAGAGGAATTTTCATTCTAAAATTTTTCTATAACTTTCCGAGTTATTGATTGCTGAAGTTACGATTTTGTTTGAATTAGGTCTTTTGGGTTCAAATTATTAAATCAAATTCAAAGTGGATTCTCCTAAAGAATAGATGTAGCATTAGGGTAAAATAAAAATAAAAGAGGGTCTCAGCCTCCTTTGACCGTTTTTTTATTTTTATTTTAAACGCCAACCCTTAAGTTTCTTTTTATAAAATTTTTTTGTAAACCGATGGCCTTTGGCGAAAGTTAATAAAAAAAAAAAAAAAACGCCAACCCGCCGAAGATTAGTTTAAAAAAATCTATATATTTATTAAACTTTTAATCAATTTAAAATCAAAACACTCACAGTC